>WURV02186736.1:0-12751 GCA_011762755.2 Epimenia babai | reverse complement strand
TAACAGAGTAAGGTTTTTATGATTGGCAGTCACTAAAAATTCGGCATACTCGTATTCTTTTATAAAATGAGTTAAGATGGCGATGGTGTATGTCATCATTAATCCATCACGATGACCACTGTGATTAATCCTTAGACAAATCGGTAAGTCGAGAGGTAGGAGCACTCGATTCGTTAGCTAAAAGTTGGGGGTTCTTATCTAACTACCCGTAGCCATTATTACCGACTACCGGAGTAAACCCGTCTCTAAAGTGTGCATACGTTTGCTATCTTTGACTGATGATGTGCGACTTTGAGAAGGTAATGTATCTGCAGTGGGTAGCTTTTTTAAACATCTATTGTAACCCGTATCTCAGAACTTGTTTGTCTGATACGATGGGTCTGAAGCTTTAGAGGTATTAACAGCAACGCACTGATCTGAAAAAAATGGCTAACGGAATTCGTGAATAATGTACGCTGATTAAATTACTAACATGTATGCATAATTAATGTGATTGCTGTTGTCTGTCATAGGGTCAATTGTGATTGGTTGTATAATAGCAAATGCACTAGCCTACTTCTACGACACGTAGGATTATATATTAAAATATAACCTACTGCAGTGAAGCGTGGGGCAACACCTATCATTCCCGCTTGCATTGTATTAAATTATTGCAAAAACGATCTGTACGCATATTATCTGGTTTGAGCTTTCGTGAACACTGTGCTCCTGCATTTAAAGCAGTAAAAATTCCTAATATCTTTGATATTGTCAAAATAAAAGACTGCGATACTAATATCCCAAGTAAGTAAAAGTCAATTACCTGCTCAAATCCAGAATTATTATTCTACGACACATCCACATTCTACAAGAAACTTAAAAAAAATTTTACCTGAAGTCAAGAACAACCCAATTGAGAGCAATATCTTTTTTTTTGATTGGTGTAAAAATTCGAAAGAATTTAAAAGTTGAGTTAAAACCCAGCTCAACTTTATACACTTTCAAATGCAATTATAAGCGATATTTATGAAGTAAGTACTTTTAGTAATATTTTTTCCTAACATGTCTGACAATAGATATATGAACAGAAATGTAAAACTTGTAAAATTTGTAGTATCTGTGTGAAAACTACATACTTGACCACATAACTGTAATCTAGAATACAACCACTAATCATAATCTACTGCTAGGTGTGTTTATTCTATTTTAATGATAATTATATTTTATTGCATTTCTAAATCTGCAGGGGGGGGGTACAATATGTCTATATGACCTTTACTTTTTCAGATTGTATGACTATATATATTATAATTATACTAAATTCAATTACTGTATCCTATATACATGCGTATGCATATATGCATGTATGTGGGTTTGGATATCTACGTATAAATATATATGTGTGCATATACGTTTGTATATATATACACACACACACACACATATATATATATATATATATAGGTGGCAGTGCTGTGTTTATCCCTGTGTATATCTGAATAAACTTTCTTCCTATGTTTAGGACAACTTACATAAGTACTAAAAACGTATGTCTAGTCTACTTGAGATCTTCAGAGCTGCGCTTGCCTCAATCCCCCCACTGTTATTGACTTACTGGCGTCACGCCGAAATATAGGAATCCACGCGAAACATCTTTTAATTCCGACAATATTGAAATGTACTCGAGTTGGAGCCAACTCAATCCTGGTTTCCGAAGTCAAACCCACTTCAACGCACTTGATGGATCTTGGCGTTACATTCTGGTCGCACGACATCATAGACATTTTTGATTCACTTTATCATGTCACGATTCTCTGAGTTTTTTATAACGCACTATATTCAAATATTCAATTTCCTACGGTAGTCAAGACGTATCTATCAGTTGATATTGCGATATCTCGAACTTTTTGAGCCGCGCAAATTTATTATTTTCCAACGTAACATGCTTGAAATTAGCGATGGCATGAGCTGCGAGACAAACCTCGATATTCGAGAAAAACGCAGTCATCTTATTAAAAGCTGACCTTTAATCAAATATATTTAATTGTATTTCAACAGCTTCACATTTCCTTATAGTGTCTGATCGTCTGCTGAGACGCGGATTGAATGTGATCCACTTCGAATAGAACCTTTTTAACATTATCAGAATTACAGTCGTTTCATGCGAACTACATTTTCAAAATCGCAGACATTATCTATGGGGGGTGAGAAATCGCGTCGGTGATGATGATGACGACTCCGACGACGACGACGATGGCATCTAGGTTTTAAGTCTAGAGGGAGTGAAATCGATTCATTTTTGTCACTTTTTGTTTGTTCACCCGATTTATCGGCCAAAAAATGATAAATAGCAGGCGTTTGATTGCAATCAATATGGAATTTCATGCAATGATACCATTTTTTCCTTTATCCGGGCAAAGTTCCGCCACGGCACATTCTACACCAAAGCCTTATTGAGGTCTTCGCTCGGCGATCACGTATCTTCAAAATCTATCACTCTGCACTAAAAATAGATGATCATTGTTCTGTTCTCGTGCAGGCTGCTTACTCTATCCCTTTTATATTTACATTACACATTCGCTTCTTACTTATCTCACTCCTGCTTTTACCGTGAAAGAATGTCGGAGCTTGATAATTTTATTATATAAAAGTGGATAGGTATGATCTACGTAACTTGATTAATTAACGTGTCTTTTTGCACGTTTGTGTACGGTGATTAGTTTCATTAATCGTCTTGTGTAAGTCGTCCCCTATATTTTACTACAGTAATATGAATACGGATAGATAAAGTGCAACATACGAAGATTATTTTTAGATAACAAAAATTTACAGCGGAATATAATGGAATAAATATTTGGCAATTTGTATTCCTAACTTCACTATATGATATTCCCACGATAATATTTCATCAATTAATACTTTCAAATATTCAGAAATACTGTGTGTCCCACAGTCGTTCTATAACGAGACAATTTTTGAATAAGGCAATATTATTTTTCACTCTTTTTCGCCAAAATTGAAGAAAGTCGGTTCTAGTGAGTGACATTTAATAATAGTTTTTAACTTGGTACTGCTGGCTTAAATTTGATAGTGCATGTGCAAATTAGCTATTTAAGTTTCCCGTTGTAATACTTTGTAAGTACTGCAACTTTTATAGCCAAGTGGACAAAAATAGACGTAGTGTCGTAATCATGGTGTTATAGAGAATTTAAATATCCCATAAAGATATTCTGAAATGATGGCTACACTGGAGGATCCCCCTGTATTATCCAGAGTACAAAAGTGAGTAGCCGAGTTTGAATGATGGGAGAGTCTTGAAGATGATCCGAGGCCATCAGCCTCAACGAGCAAAATAAAACATCGAACACGCGCAGAGGGTAGTGAACGATGATAGACGACTTACTCTCATTAAGGTAGGTACTGAAGTAGGAATATATCCGTGGAGCGAGTTCATAATACTCTGCATACAACCAGGAGAGGTCAAAGGTTTCTGCTCGATGGGT
Organism: Epimenia babai; assembly: GCA_011762755.2. NCBI lineage: Eukaryota > Metazoa > Mollusca > Solenogastres > Cavibelonia > Epimeniidae > Epimenia > Epimenia babai. The sequence continues at coordinate 9,269 of WURV02186736.1, read as the reverse complement.
TACAAGACCATTCACACGCGAACAACACGCTAAATAGACTGGAAATGGCGAGGGCTAGCTTACACCATTTTGATGCAGATCCAGCGAATTTTATGGCAGGATAAATGGTAGGTCCACGACTTAGACATCTGTTTTCTAGGATACCGAGGGTATTATTTCCTCTGGAAAAGGGTCATACTAACCCAAATCCCAAACCACATCGCTGTTGCAACGGCCGCCCTGCACATGTAAAGCTTCGAACATTTCCCCCCCCCCTCCTCCGCATTTGCCTGATCTGGCTCCCGCACACTATTACCTGTTAGCAAACCTTAAAAGCACATCGCTGCTAATAATAACGCACAGATGATGCCGTCATATGTTTTTTGTCGAGCAGTTTTTCAACGACGAATACAAAAGCATCTACAGTTCCGATATCCAAGCTCTCCGACGTCGAAAAATAGGCTAGAAATAATTGAATTCATAAAGGGCGTCCTGGTCGGCTTATGAACTTTTCAAGTGACCTTCGTACCTTGTCGACCGTGTATGTGCTACTCTTTTCTTTTGTTGTGTATTTGGCATGTAGCGTATGGTGGGAATCGTGTGTCTAATGTTATGTACTTGATAACAGGTTCCCATGTTCCGTTAGGTACGTGAATATATATTTTCGATGCAGATCGTTAGCGTTACTGATTGTATTAGTGTTTAAATAAAAAGTGAGAATGTGGTGTTGTTTTCCTAATTAATTAGCCAGAGTATCGCCCGACCAAATGTGTCAATATCCCGGGTGTGTAGCAAAATTTTATAAAGCAGTGGATCAACAGATTAAGTCTGCAGACGGCCTGCATACGTCGCATACCCCACTACTTGTATGATACAGTAGTTAATAGTCAGACAAAATAAGGTGACGACATAGCTGGGAAGATACCGAAGTAGAGATCATCGTAAGCACAGCCACGTCAGAGGGCAGAAAATCGTCACTGAACCAGCTTGCAAGGGGTACGTGTTGATGCACCGGTAACTTACGAGACTAAACAAATTACAGTCGGGCACAATATTCAGTTTTTTGTGAGTTGCATACATCTTGCGACCTGTTTTGGCATAAATTGTGGTCTCTGATCTCAAATATGGTATCGGTCTTTTAGCGGGTCTTAGTTATGTTGCGGTGGGTTACCTACCATTTACACCTATTTATAGTTAAGACTACCATATAAAAGCATTGAAAAAAATCTCAACTTTATTATTACACCCAGTACAACAGCCCGTAATTTTGGTATTATATATATGACTCCCATATCAATTTTCATCAACATGTCCTATATTTTAAAGTCAAGCTACTTCCACTTGCGCAGCATAAGATCGATATCTAAATATCTCAGTCAATCTCTCACTGAAACTCTCCTACACTCATTCGTTACCTCTAGAATCGACCAATCCAACGCACTCCTCGTTAATTCACCCAAGTATGAACTGAAGCGTCTTTAAAAACTCCAGAATTGTGCTGCACGAACCCTCCTAAGACTCGCACGCCGATCTCACATCCCTCCGACCCTAGTAACCCTTCACTGGCTCCCTATTGAATATCGCATCCACTTCAAAATCCTGCTCATGACCTTCAAGTGTTTACATAATCAGGCGCCAACTTATCTGATAAACCAGCTTACCATGACACCAGCCCTTTCGTACAAGTCGGCAATCCTAAACTATAAAACTCGTTCTACCTAAAGTCAAGCGTGTGAGCTTCAAGGAACGCTCGTTTAGTTACATCGCCCCAAACTTTTCAATCAACTTCCCGCAACTATGAAATCCATCCAGTCATTAACTGAATTAAAAGCAAAACTAAAAACTCATTTATTCAAGCGATTTCTCGAATCTTGATTTAGTCAAATATTTAACCATTCCACCGTGAGTTTTTCTTTGTTTTTTTCCTTTTGTGAATTGTCCTAGCAATTTAGGTTTTATTGTGTGCATTGCCTTTTGCATTTTTTGCCTATTTAGTATCATTGATGTCTATTTATTGGTGTATATTCGTGAGCATAGTATAAAAACTGGAAGCGTTTAATGGAGGGTTTTGAAAGTCATATCCCAGTGCCGTCTCGCTGAACGCCCCCACAATAGTCCGCTATCAGACGAACGCCCGGGCAACCTTAATATCCCTTCCATAACTTTGATATTCCGGTGAAGCATTCACCTTGCTCATCACTTACAGGTTCATTAATCCTCAACCCTTAGACTTTCCGTAACTGGCCATTCCTTCTGAATCCAGTGGCTGTGTCGCTCCGTTGTCTTGGATGTAGGGGGATTTTAAAATTGCCTATTTTTAGATGAATATAAATGATACATTGGTGCACTGAGTGTCCGACGAGTACTGCGTTACGTATTGCTCATCTTTAATAAAACACACTTTAGAGTTCGCGGGGCGATATGTATGAAGAGGCGGTTTCGGATGATGAGCTGGAGACTAATCCAGGAATATCACTACAGTAGAGGAAGTCAATTTCGAATTTATAATGAAAAAAAGGAACGAGCTTGTCTTCTCTGTGATGAAGAATGTTGCTCATGTGTCCATTTTTGGGAGATTTTTTTTGTAACCGCAGAGCCAATAATTCTGACAGTTTTTAGACACACCTGGATCTCAAGCTACGTCATCGAGTTCTGCTTGACAAAATGTCTACGATTGATAGGCCTGCGAGTCACTATTTCCGCTAATTGGTTCCTCTGTCACAACACTCTCTGTTGAAAGGGAGCGAGTGAAGTTAGGCTTAGTAACATCGTTTGAATATGGCACAGGCCTGATAGCTGAATTTAGCATTTTATATTTAAGCAAAATTCATGACTTATCTAAAAAAGGTGATGGTAATAAGGATAGCCAATGTGGTTCTATAAATAGCTGGAGAGAAATGCACAGGAAAAACCTATACCTATATCCCATCAGGGGTATAGGTTTTTTTCTTGTGCATTTCTCTCCAGCTAAAAAAGGTGTATCCTTTCTTCAAGAACTTTTGATTATTGCCTCCCAATGCGATTTTCATGGTTATTGCCCCTGATGAGCACAAGTTCTTACAATTAAGTAAATCGCCGTATAGCGTCAAAACTAGACCTGAACTGCACAAATACCATTTTCAGAATTTATGACCTCAAATATACCGGAATTACTGGTCAGAAAAACAGATATTATTCCCTAGCGGGTATTTTCATTAATAGAATACCAAATGACGTTTCGTACAGGACTGGATGCTTTATCGGAGAATTATTCGATGTATAATATCCGTACACGAATTCTAGCAGCAGGATTGACAAGCGAACTTTAGCAATGTCGTCCTCTGCTCAAAGTGAACAATTCCCCATGCATTTATGTAGTGTTCTACGTCTTATGAACCTGACCCATCGCGTAAGACTTAAAGAGCTCGCTCTCGATGATTTTCTGAAGTGACAGACTTACTCGAATTGTCCCGCAAATGCTTTACCCAATCTCAAGAACCTGTACAATGGATGGTTGAAATATCGGGGTAAACGCCTCATCAAGGATAAACCACAAGTTGCGGGAGTGGCCAGGAAAAGGCACAAATTCACATAACCTTGCCGACTCGTTTATGACGTGTGGCGAGAGGAGATTAACGCAAGAGCTGGTCCATCAAGGGAATGTAGGTAGAAGGCAAACACTGTGTTGCTGCTAATACCTTAAAGGCAACACTCTAGACCTATCGTATTAGACAAGTTTCAAGATACGGTTTACAATAAATGTTTACAACAGCTATTCACTGCAGATTCATTACCTTCTCACATTCGCATATCACCAGTTAAATATATCAAATGCCTGTACACTTTAGAGACGGGTTTACTCCGGTAGTCAGAAATAAAGGCTACATGTGGCTGGATAAGAACCCCCAACCTCTAGCTAACGAATCGAGTGCTCCTACCTCTCGACCTACCGCTGCATATTCGTCTAGCGATTAATCACAGTTGTCATTGTAATGAATTAAAGAAGACATCTTTTTAAACGACCGCAGAGATTCATTACCGTAAATAAAAAAACACATAGTATCATGATGTCTTTTTATTGTGATATCGTGATTATTGTAATCATAATTTTCATTACCCTCATGATAATTCCGATGATAATCGCAGTAGTAATAATAATAGTGATCCCAACAGAAGAACAGCAAATTGTATATGTACTGACACCAAGGAAACAATCAAATACGTTTTACACCTCTACTTCCTTAACACTTCTAAATTATTCTAAAATACCAGATATTAGATGTCAATTTAGCAAGTTTATGAGTCACGTGGTAAGATTAGAGATGAAATTGTTTAGGAGTGGGGAGCGGAAAATAATTCCTTATATTCCACGTGCCTCTCTCAATGCGTCAAAGCCACGTTTATCTGGTAATTATGTAACATTTCCCGATGAAACGGAGTCACGATAAGGCTATCAATAACAGTATCTTAGAAATCGGGTAGAACGCAAGTGTGGCTGGTCTGCTTTCACACTACATCAATTGTATTTTGGTAACATTTTTGGCAAATTAATTTATTATAATTGCAGTAATTGACTCAATAAAACGTAAAATTTACTTAGGCAGAAAACAGAAAAACCACTGGGAATTAGAATATCATAGATTTGTTTTTTAATGACGAAATGCCTGCTCCAATGACGTGTTGTGAACCGTCATTTCTCAATGAGATGTGGTATAAAGATTTTGCGCATAACGTTCTTGACTAAACATAAAATAGCCCACAGCGACAATTATTACAATACTTTTTCACCATGTCTGACATTCTGCCTCTTTCAAGATAAGCGATACCTTTGGTATTTCGTCTGGCGATAACCTTGTGTTTTGTGTAGTAATTTATTCCAAAGTCAATAATTATTTTATAGTATTTCCTACGATATTGGTAAATTTTACGTAATGTATCGTGCCTCTGTAGTGGATTGATCATAAAGTGTTTTCACCCCTCACAGATGTTTCTTCTCGCACACGAAACCTGGACGCATTGGCTCGTCACACAACCTGTTGTACCATTTCCTTGTGGGGCGATCCAAAAGCAAGCAGTCCGCTTTCGCTTCGTAGTAGGGTTTACCTGCGTGTAGACGGGCCGTTATTACTTTAATTCATTTTAGATAAAAATTGTCTTTTGCACGCTTCGTTAGACAATTGGAATTTATCACAGTAGCTTATCCCGAAAACCGTCACTATTAATAGTATTATTTAATAACAATTTGTTACAGTGACTATCGTAAATGTATAAAATTGGCAGAGGTATGAATGTACGAGTGTCTTCTGCCGGTATACTCACGCGTCACGGTTCAAGTAGCCTATACTAATAACAAAAACAGTAATCATTTTTCTTGAAGCAACTCGGCTCGTTTCTCATTGATCGAATAGCTTTGAGTGACTTGTTTTTTCACGGTGTTACAATTTCATGAGGTAACCGTGACACAACAGAATCGTTCACAGATCAAATATCGCTCTCCCAATCCTGTACACCTAGTCTATCGGATGATAATCCCAAATATTTAGAAAAGAGCTCGAAAGCCGAACTGAATTGTTACCATCGAAAATGCATTTACGAACAACAAAATGTCAGATGTTTTGAATCTCTCGATAAACATGATTTTCTTTTTCTATCACGTGAGTAAAATGTCTGCATGTAAAGTTCACACACGATCGAACGATATGCCAAATAGTATACAATATACAGCAATATATAAATAATTAAAAAATCATCCACATTTAATCATACATATATAATTATTTCTTCTTCTCATGTGTATTGAACATAAATTATAGAAAAATCTTTTTCATAAGATTTCCTTTGATGAAATATGCAAGGAGGCGCTATGAGCAGTGTTATGTTTTAATTTCTTAGGTAGAATTAAAACTAACACAAAATTTACTGAACAAGTACGATTCGGTGTGAGTATTTTATCTTTAATTATAATCACAAAATAATAACAATCTCAGCTTATTAATAACACTTTAATACTAGCAGTTACTAAACGGTTACACGTAATTGGAACCGTCTTATTCAATCGTCTAACTCACGATGTTAACTTTATGACTTGTATGATAATAGGAACCCTTCAATTTGAGACACCGGCTTTTTATAAGCTACGGGACAGACTCTATCGAACAATAGAATATTCGAGATGACGCAATAGTTAGAGTAAACAACATCGAGCCAATCGATGTTAATGTGGGCGTGGCGCGACGTGAGTGACACGTTCGCGTACACTCGAAAGAATTCTTCGTTTGGGACGAGAATATTCCTAACCGGTTAAATCCAGTATGTTACAAGCAGTAAGGTGGAGTGAAATATAATGGACAGTGTTATCGGATGCACATAACACTTCAGTGAAGATGTTCCCCTTCTATTCAGTGATACCTACAGTATCAGATCCTTCTGAGAAATAAAAAGAATGAGCTGCTAAACAAGAATAAAAGGTGTGAAAGGTGTCTAGAAGCTGCGTGTGCGAATTAAAAATACCGACACAGTTAATACTAGATAAAACAAGACGACGGGTGTGAGAAAGAATGTGTTCCTGGAATATAAGACCTGGGAGTTAAAAATGTAAGCAAACTGGATATTTTCATTATAAATACCTGAGTACCAGTTGGTGTAGCTCTCATTCAGGAGCGATCCATCCGGCCAGCGCCACGTTCCCTCTTCGACTCGATCGTTCCCACCCAAAAGGATGTAGGTCGTTGTTTTCAGCGAACGCACGAAGAAGGTTTCTAGTTCACGAGATGAACACTTGGCAAGCTCTGCCTGTTTCTCCCTGCACTCATTCCTCGCGCTGTTGAATGTGCAATTCTGCACACATGTGCAAAAGAGGAAGAAGCTCGTACCGAACTTTTTCCACCGGTCTCCGCACGCTAAGTAAAGACACCATCATAATTTATGAAAGATACAAAGTGAACCTTAGATCCAACGCGTACAGTAGTGTGTAGAAGAAAAAAAGGCAGGTATTATGACCCTGTCTTGTATCAAACGGTATCGTTAAGTACATGCGGTGATGTCAATGTGCTTTTTTGGGATCGCTTTAACATAGAGATGCAAGATGCTGTTCTAGACATTTATCGCGTATATAACAGATTCTTACATTATTCAAGTTATTATTCATTATTTCATATTACCTTCTATGTTTTGCTAGTTCTTAAATCCATGTACCTAGGAAGCAAGTATAAGATGCACATCCGATTACGAATGTCATATCGTATGTCATCTAATAATATTAACGTTAAACAAATTTAGTTTTGAAGGGAGACAGGTTCGTCACCGCAATTTTAATGGTAAATTATTTTAACGGCCCTGACTTCTCGACATGGACTTATAAACGAGGCTCTGTAATAAAAATGGTAGAAACAGTAAGTGGACTGTTAAGGTACAGGACTCGTAAGCGAAGGTTTGATGGGTTGACTTTTCTCCAATGATTCTCAGCAATTCACTTATCCCAACTGCTGGAGTGATCCCATTGCCAAAATGGTTGACGAGGAGATATCCGAGTCTAAGAGTTATTGTATATGCGTTTAATATATCTGCCATGGACATTCACTGTGGAAATTGTACACCGCATCCGACAAATATTTCGACAAATAAAGAGGGCATTCACACGGGGGTAGTATTTTTAAACCCATGGAGAAATTCTACTAACTGTATGATTGCCTACACGAAATTCAAAAATTGGATGTCTCTTTTTTGCAATTAAATGACCATAAAACAGAGTTTCTTGTCATCAATCGCTAGCATTCTCGACCGTCTTACCCTCTCTTAGTCAAAATCGGCACTGAATATCTTAGTGTTCCACAGAGTGTGAAAAATTTGATCTTTTTCTGTAAGTCTGGCCTTGTCTCATAACGTCAATTCTGTTTGCCATCTCTTAACACACAACAGAGAGCACGAGTTAATTCGCAGCTGCGTCATGACATGAGTTTTACAAATAAAATAAAATGATATTAAGTCCCATTAGGTTATAGATAAAAATTTCAATTAACAATTCTCAATGTTATTATACTTATTAGAGTAGATACATAGTAATTATATTTCCAACTAACCAAAGTGAAATTTAAGTAATAACAGTTATTCCGACATCCCTGAGGAGTGTTCACTTCTTGATAGCTTCTAGGTAACTAGTCGTTCATATCACTCATGCAAGTTAGGGATGATTACAGTTTTATGTCATGAACTGTATTTTACATTGTGGACTATTTGAATTATCCGTGATCTTACTGTATATGTCTTATATTCTCGACTCACTCATGGCATACCGACTTCGACTTTGTGTTCATTGTATTCCTTATACACCTAGTATTTCTTTTTTTCATGGCCAGCATGAATTTGTAAAGAATATTTTATAGCCGTGTGTTAGAAGGGCAATATAAGTCAAGAGAATTTCATTGACGTGTTGTGTTAGGCTATGATTTAACTTATATGTACTTTATATGGTGTTATACCATGTATTTTGTCATCACACGAAATGCATACAGGCGCTTTAGAGACATAGTAGTTATTAGGGCACCTACAAAACAAAGGATTATTATTACTATAGTAGTGGTATTTTTCTCAACAGAGGTATTTTTATTAATAGAATACCAAATTTCGTTCGTATGGGACTGGATGTTTTATCGAAGAATTATTGTTGATGAAATGGATTATTATTACTATTTAACAAGCAGCACTTCCATCACTCGCCATTCGATATTAAAAGTAGTGATTTGACTGTGAAGTGATTGGTGGTATTTGTTCCCGGTGTTTGTTCAGTAGTTGTTGCAGCCAAATTGCGGGAGTGTGATATCACCAGGTATAACTTAACAAGAATCACTGCTCCGATCATATGTTTCCAACCAAGGAAATTGTTGAATGTAACTGAAATTTATTGAACTAATAGAATGTGAGGTTATGGTATAGATTTGTTGATCGTGAATAAGGGTTGGATACAGGGTTCTCTTTGATGTTGAGCTAAAAAGAAAATATAAACCAGATATACAGAAATGTTGAAAATTTTTACAAATTTGAAATTATGTCTTCAAACTTTAAGTTAATCATTTATTATGCTGGAAGAACTTATTCAAATAAAACTAAAGAATACCCTACAAATTGAAAATAACAATAACGTAACCTGTATATTCCATACCCCTCCAAAACTTCCCAAAATCAAAGAGGTTACTGAATTTGACTCCCAGCGCAGCAGGCCTAGCCTATACTCAGTATTGCCGCTATAGCTATGAAGCCTATCATCAATTAGCAAACGCCGTGTCTAACAGTTTCAGGCGTACAGAAGATTGGTC
>WURV02186714.1:0-12752 GCA_011762755.2 Epimenia babai | reverse complement strand
AAATGCCAGTTTGTCATTTCATATGCTGAATTCTCGTTATTAACTCAACTCTCGACGGTATGAATGTTATTTATACAGCTTTACATACTTCTGTATAATTTCTCCTATATGGTTGTAGGTAAACGTATATTTTCTACTATTGCATATTTTACGATCGTTATCGTATACCTCCCGTGTAGGTTTCGCTATAACTAAGCATTAAGGCTGTGAAATAATAACCCACTTGTCGATCAGCAGTTCTACATACTTGAGTTGAATTATTTTCGAGAAAAGAAAACGCTATCCCATTTTACTCTTGCGTAGTCTGCCGTTATAATAATTAGGCTATATTCACAAAATTCTAGTCTTGAATTCCTCCGAACTCATTCATGTTATCAGCCGCCACTCTTCAATTTCTGCCACTCTGCTTACGGCAACGAATTTGTCTGGTCTCAATGATCGCGGGCGCAGAGAAGTAATTTTTGTATGCTTCTGATTTAAAATTCTTGTATTCGACATACTTTACCATACATTGGCTATTAATTCGAGAGATCTAGGGAAACACATAAATATAGAATCCATGGCTTCAAATCTTAAAAAGCGTGATGTGATAGGCTATACCTAACATAAGGTAAGTACTTAGAGCATACTAAACGTATATTTTATAATTAGTGTATCTTAGAAGTAGATAAAATTAGTGAATATAAAGTGTGTTATTGTATACAAAGCGTATTTTAAGGTGTCACTTGTTAATAGTACGTCTCTATGGAAATGCACCGATCGTGGTTATACCTTGCGGAAGACAAAGGATTTTGTCACTTAGTTTTTATCCATTTTTTATAAAATTCAATTTATTAAAAAATTCCTGCCCTCCCTGTCAACAGATTTTACACATTTGGAATCGTGTCTAACATATGGTCCACATAAACGGTCTGCTGCTCTACCTAATGAGCTACCGGGCATGCTTTCTCCTACGCATTTAGAAATTCAACAGTATTTTTATAACACATAACACAATGATGTGTAATTCCTAATTCTAGTTCCTATTCCACGCCATCCATAAATCATACACACAGATATCTGTAACAAGCATGATAAATTATAAATTGATTGGCTGATTTTGCCCCTGAGAAAGGGGAAACAGCTAAGTTTTGGTGCTACTTTTGATTTAAATGTCAGTAGTACGTATAATATTGCCTTTGTATCTCCTAGATATTTTAATAACCCATTCCATGATCTATTTTTCTCAATATTCAAGAACTTAAATCTTCTCATATCCAAGTGAAAGTGGAAGGCGAACTGATATGAAGATGTGCATGAGATATCGTATATCAAGAATTCTTTGTCAGGTGTAATGACCGGCCAGATGTTGCACACATTTCATACTAAATTATATAGCAACCTCCAAAACGCACATCTCCTTTGTCAGCTCAATTGAAATCACAAGTGAAATATATATAAAGACGAGTGAACAAGAAAAAGTTTGAAGATACCACAAAATTATAGGCAGATAGATGAAACGTATACAATATTATCACAAGAACATGACAAATATAATCACACTGTCAGCGTAACAGTCACATAATATAAAACAATGTATATCATGAGAGACTCAAAACACAGATAAAAAATATAAAAAATCACTTATTGTTACGTCATAAGATGCACAAGTAGAGTAATGAGGTGCGACAGTCACACAGAATTAACAACATTATCAAGTAAAACGGAACAAAAACAATAACACAATTACATGGAGTTACATTATACTATTATACAACGGAGAATCCCACAGGAAAGACAGTTACGTAGATTTACATTAGAACCCATAAAAGTATATACGTATATTACATGGCAATGGGATTATGCGTGATAAACATAATATAACAAGTCATTGTTGACCTATCAAAAAGTAGGAGAGGATAGGGAAGTTTTTATTTTTGCTCTAACTGTTTTTTCTTTGTGCATTATCTGATGTGTAATAGTAGGCAATTAAAAAAGAATGGGTGAACCAACGGCGAAGGCCCGGTCACCAAAGTGGACCGTTTTGTGATGTTGTACAGCGAGAGCGAGTGTTTGGGTTTGTCTGGTGGATCTACGAGTGTTTATTAAGGATATTAAGGATGCAAGCAAGATATGGTGGTGCAGAATTGGTCAGACAATAATAATAATATAGCTTTATTTAGAGTGCCGTATTATCCCTTGTCAATAATGACAAGATGATGTCGACGACACTTTACAATGAAACTAATTAAGTTATGTGCAATTTCGGAAGTAGAAGTCGGAAGTTAAACAACGAAAGCCAAACTTTGAAAGCAATACGCTCTTTCCCAGGCAGCCAATGTAGGGACCTTAAAAGTCTTGTAAGAAGACGAGCACAACTTTTTTGTAGTTTTTTTTAGTCTGAAATTCTTGCATGTTAATGCAGAGGTAGACAATTAGTTATCTAAATTATTAATGATAAAGGCATGGATTAGAGTCTCACATAGATAACGGTCAAGGTATTTCGAAATGGAACGGATATTTCCAAGTTGAATATAAGAACAATGAGGGAGGGGCTCTTGGGATGGGTTAGTGAAAACTGGAATCGTTGCCAAAAATGAACCCAGAATTTCTTGCTTAGGTAGTTGGGACGATTTTAACATATTCGACAGTCATGGAGATATCGGGGTTTGTCGGGCTTAGAAAAGGAGGTTGTATGAGCATCAATTCAGTTTCATCAATTCAGTTTTTATTAGGTTAATTTGCTATTTTTCAGCCATAGGCTATATTTGGATCCACTGTGGCTATGGCGCATCGATCTAATATTCCTATGATTCAATCAGAAATGGGAAATGTTTGATATGAATGATCTGACATCACGTTAGTGTAGCTATGGGTGGTAACTGCGGAATTTAACAGTATGGTCATTTGCAGATAGCATTCCAGGTTAGTTGAACTCTAACCTACTTATTATGTATATATAATTCACGCAAGCCTGCATGTTAACCTCAAAACTTAAAGCTGTTGTTTCCGTGGACATTCATTCGTACAGCAATAGGCAGGTAAGTCCGTATATTGGGAACGTCATGACTGATACTACTACTTCTCATTATTGCAAATAATTCAGCCTTGGCTCTAATGCAAGACGACCCTTCTATTAGGATTTATGTTCATTGGCGTATTATTTAGGCAAAAACATCATTGATTAACAATTTGACTCTATCACTTTTTATCAGTACGACATTTGAAGATTTCCAATGAACGCTTACCACCACGCAGTGTTGCTTGTGGCGGCGATTGTGTGTCTAGCAAACCTTTCTAATCAAGGGTGCGTTACAAGTATATTTATATAACAGAAACATAGGCCATCCCGGATCATATTGTATAACCCCATCTTTGATCTATATATACAACATTTATAGATGATTGATGGAAAGGTAGGGGTTATGTGTTATATAATGCATAATCTCAATCCTATTGGGCCAACCATTTCTATAAAGCAGCAGTATACTCGGGCAATAACCAAATTGTCGTATAGACCCCACACAGCGTTCGTTTCGGATTAATAGGTGATTGGCCCGCGCTCTCTTGTACAGTGAGAACAGAAGGTCTGAAATCTGTATACTTTTGGCTCGCAAAAACGATCGCGCGTAGTGCTGTATAGTAAAATTGACGAAGAAAAACGATTGAGTGCTAAATGAAAGCAAACTGTACTAACTATAGCAACAAATATATAAATACCGCAATGATTCGACGATTCTTTATTTGGGAATGTGAAGTCAATAAGATGACTACAACATTAATTTAGGAAGACATCTCGTTCCCAAGTACGATATTGCATCGCATATTTTTTCAACTGTTCATAAATGCCGATGTACAGTTTGCGGCGGTTAATGCGGGTTTTTACCTTTGTCGACCTGAGGCAGCGACATACAAGTGGCCGCCTTTTCGTTTTGAAAAATGTTTATTTCGTAGATTTTGGGAATAATTTTTCTATGCCCTTACTCTTCAACTTATCGTGAAATCCTTCGACCAAACTATTCGTTCTGGGTCTTTTGATTCCAAACAGATTCCATATTTCCAAGGAGCCTGCCTATTCACGTCGCTTGAAAGTGTCAATTAAATTAAGATAAATAGGTAAAATTACAGATATAATTTATGCATTATATATAAACACTTAAAATTGTTCATAAATTATTTCCAAAACCGTATGATATGCCACGAAAAAGGTTTGTAAAACAATAAACTGGCCCCATGTAGGTACTTCTAACAACTAGATAAAAGGACCAACAGACAAATAAACTTATAGTTACTTGAACCAGTCAACATGTACCTTAGATTGCGCGACCTTGTCATCCAACTCGCCCCATCACAACTCATGATCGACCCTCTCAACATCCGTTCACCGCCATCCATCGTGATGAACTGTAGCTCCACAAATTTGACTATATGTGACCGAAACTTGGCTTACAAAAGTTCACTGGTTAGCTACACAAACGCGTCTCTCGAACCAATACTTCTTCAGTGAACGCTACAGACATGACCTCGTCGTCTTTGACAAATCACGACTGGGAGTCGCCCTGAGCTCAATCAACCTTGGCGTCCAAGTCAAACATATGCACAGTTGGAAGCTGTCTTTGACACCAAAATTGACTCAATTTGGATCAAAGTCAACGCATAAAGCAAATGTCTCATTTCGGCAGCATATACAAACCTCCGCATGTAACAACATCTAACCAACTACTGTCCCCAGAGTCAGTGCTGCTGCATCTGTCCGTCAGTCAATGTGACGTCGTCATTGTCGGCGACCTCGTAGACTGGCGCACGGATGGAGGGAACCAATATCTACTTTCAGAACTATTAATTTATCTTGGTTTACGGCAGCTGATTTCCGGAACCACTCACATCGATATTCAACCCCAATTCTGTATCGGCCTTTTGTTCATTCTAGCGGAACTGCACTGCACCCCCGTAACTCCGACATCCTTGTCAATTACATGCATGACGTTATTATCCGGTACAACTACACTTATGTCAACACCAACACGATAACCCGTAAACTACCGCGACGAAATTAATTATAAAAGAAGACTTAAAAGCTTAAACCAAAATAACTTCATTTCTGATTTAGCACACATTCACTTTCAATTGTCACATAACTCATCTACCAACCAAATGGCTAACCACCCCGAAATATTCTTTACCGATCTCGTACCATGCACCTTTCAAGCACGTACAAATAAGACGATTACGTATACCTTGGATCACTCCCCACCTCATTAAACGCATTTCATACAAAAACAGGCATCTCAAAATAGCTGGCAAAATCGAAATAACCTCCCAATATGGAATGATTACAAACCTATGGACAATTTGTTCAAAAAGAAATCAACAAAGATAAACGATATTACTATACTAATAAAACCTCAAAATAATTGGGACTTAATACACTCCGTAACTAACAAAACTTACAAATCGCCCAATATAACAGAACTAACATACAGACAAACCCTGCGTATAATACAATGTTTTTGTCTGGATTCAAATTTCAATTAATAACGCGAATAGATATACAGAAAATGGCAAAATCCCTGGAAGAAAAGCAAAAAAGGAGGAAAAGTTTACAGAGCACTGCAGGTGAGTTGAGTTTAAGCCACTGGAAAGTGCCCCACAATTATCCAATCGATGTTGAGATCCGCTGGTTGCAACCTTCCTAGTTATAAACCACATTACCTCTTTATAGGTACGTCGCAAGAGTGTGTTTTATTATGGCATGCTGTACTGGATGGAAAGGGTCGCCCGAGACCATACCAGGTAACTATCGTGATATATTTTTGCTTACATAGAATAATTAACGAGTAAAATCTAGCTTATTACATACGTATCTACCATAAAAGCGATGTCTGCCAGGTGAATCTGATTTTTTTGGGGTCAAGAATCAATGGTTAAAGTTATTCAGTGCATTTATTCCCTTTCAGTTTAGAGATTATAAATATTTTATTATTAAAACGAAGAAAAATACTATTTAATTATCAAAAATATTAAATTAATAAAAGAGTTCTTGGTATTTTACCAAATTCTTTTGTGTTTATTACACCACAAACTTAATAATCATTTACTGACTAAATGACCTCACTTTAACTTAATTTCCATCATCATTACTAATGAAATCTATGTAAAACTTATTACTGCAGCATTTCATCATAAAGTTCTTATTTCTCATTGTTGCCATATAAAATTGTAATTGTTGTGATTTTAATTGCAAAACATTATTTATATAGCGCAGTGAGTCAGTAGTAAGGTCATTCCCAGCTGCGCTACAGAACGTTGATAAATATACATAAACATGTAAAATTACATTGAAAGACAGATAAAGTTAGTACAGATAACGCTAAATATGTGAAGTTAATTAAGATTACACACGACAAATTAAGTGGGTTTTGAGCCTTGATTTGAAAGTGGGAAGCATACGCAGAGCGAGCGAAGAGAATTCCACAACCTCGGCCCGACAGAACAGAAAGAGCGACGTCCGAGTCGAGCCGAGAGATGATCAGTGACTTCACAACAGTGGCTGCGATCTCTGTTGATGTAAGGGTTGATCCACGTGATATAGTGTACATGCATGTAGCACTCGCCACAGATTTCACCGACGTGCTTAACCAGGCTCATATGATGATCGAAAATAACACCATGATTGCGCGCACTCGGGTTGGAACATACGACTGACATTGACCTGAGTCCAGATGAAGAATAAGAAGTTATTATGGAGTTGGAGAACAATATCATCCATGATGGAATGCGTTACCAAACTAAACTCAAAAAAGCTAACCATTCTCCCCTGCCAACCTTTGATTTAGCTGAAGGCCAATTGTTAACGTCTTTGAATCGCCTCCAAAAAACGAAGACGTACTTAACCATTATATAAAACCATAATTCAAGACCATTTGAAAGTGACTATATTGAGATAGTGGATGAAATCTCCCCAACGAATCATAATGCGGAAATCCATTACATCGCGTATCATTCCGTGAAGAAGGATTCACTTACCACGCCTATCCAAAAAATTTTTCGAATGCAGTGCCAAACCACCCGCCAAATCTCCCTCCTTGAAGAATTGCCTGTATACTACAACGTCTTTATTACAAGAACTGGGCTAGGCATTGCTCATCTTCTGACTTTCGCCCTACACCCTTTCTGTTGCCGAGCGACCGGTTCGATCAAGAGTCAGAAGCACTGGTTGAAGTCTTTAAAGCTTATCAAGACCTACCTTCGAAATAGGGTTGACGAAATACACACTATCTCGCCCACTGCAAAATGTAATGGAATGTTTATGGGTCTATAGGCAAAGATTATAATGGATAATGCAGTTATCGGTCAGCAATGGTCAACCACTATGCAGGCATTTTGCCAACAATGCAGGTGTTCACTACCAGGCATCAGCTGACCATAGTCTACCACAATGTAGACACATGCTCACACCATCGGTCACCCTTTGACAATAGTTTACCACAATCTAGACATTTGCTCACACTATCAGCTATCCTCTGTCTATAGTCTACCACAATGTAGACATTGGCTCACACCGGCGGTCACCCACTGAGAATAGTCCAACACAATAAAAAAGGCGAGTTTTTGGTGCGACTCTATAATTAAATGTCAGTCGCACGTACAACATTGCCTGTTACATCCTTAATATATTTTTTCATAATAAACCATTTCACAAGGAATCTTTCTCGATATTTAAGCACATTTCCTATCCTGGAAGGCGTAGTAAAAAATCCCTGGTTCGCCCCGGTTCGAACTCGCAACCTCTTGCATAAAAGGCAACGCTTCTAACCACTGCATTACTGGCGCCAACAAGCATTTGCTCGCCCTAGCGGTCACTCTCTGATTATGGTCTACCACAATGTAGAAACTTGTTCGCGCCATCAGTCATCCCCTGACTATAGTTTACCACAATGTAGACACACGCTCAAGCTAGCTCAAAAACGGTTGTCATGGATTATAGCTTAGATAGATATTCGCTAGAACCCTAAACGCTGTGCACATTCAATCCAAAAGATGAAACAAGTTTTGCGAATGACCGATATATTTTAATTGAACATAAATAAAATGACGAAAAAGGTCAAATAAACTTAACATCAAACATTAAAGAAATTAAGAAGCATCGGAAGGCACCTAGGTGTCCGAGATACGCGATATAATAAAGTTCTTGTGAACAATAAACTTTAATTTTTTTATTCACCAATTATTACCTAAGAAATAATATTTGCCTGTTCATGTGCTTAACACCCAAACAAAATTGTTCATCTCAATAGAATGAAAATCGTTTATTCCATTGTTAAAAAGGACAGATATCTCCTGCTTGAGTGTACATTGTTGTAGATATCAACGAATGTGATAAAAACAACGGAGGATGTTCTCATACATGCACCTATACACACGGCAGTTTTGATTGCGCATGTCCTCCGGGGTTCCAATTGGGGAGTGACCAGAAGAAATGCGTGGGTAGGCGGATACAAAATTAATTAATCAAAATTACTCCAAAAAACAATTTTTACTAGCAAATCCCCTCCCCTTACCTTCTGGACCACACTTGCTCATTCGTTAGAATTACACTAGTTGCATTCTGCCATTTGTCATCCCTACTATATTATTTAACGCAAACAAATCATTTGTAGAGGGAACTAGTTGTTCACTTGGAAAAGAACAATCAAGTCGATTTTTTCTCAATGTGTTTATCGGCCTGGTATTAGCGCAGACATTGCTCTTTTTATGTATAAAATAATGCGCGTATTTCATCAGGCAAAACGTCGCCGTTTTTCTCTTGTTTTGCTCAACTTGTGACACGATCAATCACCATTCAGCCATGCAAAAAATCGGTTATAGTCTGGTGTTAGAACAGTCTTCTGGATTGGATAATATCTAACCTACCTCCACCATGCCGAAGAGACAAAATTGATACGTGCAGGGGGATTAAGTTTTTCCCACCCCTTATAATTGTGGCTAATCCGTTTGTGGATTACTTCAATAATCAGCCCACTTCTAATTAACTAATGATCTCAAATGATATTCATTCTTGGACTTAATAATTGATGTCCGTTATTGCAACTGAGTTTATTTCAGAATTCAGTAGATTGCTCAAATTCAATCGACTCTGTCGGGCATGGACAAATACTTCCCCTTATATATGATGATTTAATATTCATTAGAAGACATCTTGCGCAGTTTTCAAATCCACATATTTATAGTCTTCTACGGCTATTATAGGAAGGCCTTTACAGTTATTATAAGTGTTGGATGCTTGTCGGAAAATTATTTCACTGTCATTGCGTAAGCGACGTTCAAATATGATATTTTCTGAAAATAACGATGAGTAATACACGTTAATGGTGCAGTAATTCTGGTTCTATGAATACCCGGAGGAACACTTCAACCTATAGTGGAAGCTTTCTTCTGTGCTTTGTGAATTTATAACTTAGTCAGGTATTATATATTTTATATAAGACTATTCTGCGTCCAAATCACTTGCGTTTTTATGCGGTTGATACGATGATAGTACGTTGATCAACATTAATTGACTTATTTTTAGTGAAAAAATTTGTATTTTTTGTTTTTTTCACTATACCACTTTAAATTATTATTAGCTTTTTAACATAAATGAATGTAGTTTGTGGACTGAGACTTATACTCGACGTGTTTTTACTCATAAAAACCGCGTTTCCATCGTAATTTTCGGTTAAGAATTTTAGAAAACGTAAAAGAACGTACAAATAACGTCATTACTTTTTCACCGTTGATAAGCATGAATGGAGAGTTACTAATGAACGTATGTACTGATGTATCATTTTAAAAGAATTTTAGTTCTTGTGGATCACATGACAACAAGTTTATAAGCCTTTTAAAGTTACAAGGTAACGTCTCCGCATATATATGTCACAACGAGGCTCCGGGTAGACACTTAGTGCATGTTAGAAACTGCGGGAGAATCCCTACCATTGCCTCATGATGCTTGTCAAAAATCGTTTCTCATTGGACTAGGGGATGAACTGGAACAATAAAATGCTGATCACCTCGGTCACACGGACCACGTTTGAAAACAATGCAAACCGGGTACAGGAAGTAGGAAGCAAAACGAATATCCCATTGTTTTATTATTGGCAGAGATAACTTACCTGACATCTGAAGCTTTTTGTTGAAATAATGAACAGCAGTTTTGCTTAAGACCAAAACAAATATCTCAAATACGTTGGTAGTACGAACAAATATCAATATTTTTATTTATTTATTTTTTATAGGCTGATTACCAAGGTTATCGTTGTGTAGGCCATTTATTAATGCCCCTTGATAAAGCTAGACTATTAATGTAGTAAACATGACAATTTAAATCGCCTCACTTATATAATGGGTGGGGGAAAAACAACCTGATGCGCAAAGCCACCGATCTAGGCGGAGAATTGACCTTTTTCCATTCACGGCACCGGTTCCAAATGTCTACATATGAGTTACATATGTCACACACTCCGCTATTTCTATGACATGTCAATGCTTATTTACAATGAGATGACGACATGGGGGGAGGTAAGATGACAAAAGCTAGGGGACCAATCAAATCTATGCACTGTGACTAGGCAGACTAACGATGGCCAGCTCACCAACCGAATGGGTTCACTGATGGACTGACTAACTAAGCGGACCATTTTAAACTAAAATAGAACAATAATGCGATATACGGTGATTTTAGGTACAAATACACAAAGAGTCGCAACCACATGCCTACGGCGTCAATATTTCAGAATACGGTGTCGTGTGTTCTTTATGTGTAAAAAGCTTCGGTATGTACTTTTTGATTATACAATTTTGTCCACTAAACAAATTTACGTTATGGACGTTTAATTGTCTTTGCAGGGGAAAAGTTGTATTTCCACCTAAGGGCTATCATTAAACGAGAAAAAAACGACATTAAAGTACTTACGAATAGGGAGGGTTTTGTGAACGTTTCATACGATTTGTTTGTTCAATTTCAGAAAGCTTAAGTTTTAGAAAATCAAATCGTTCATCTGCTTGTGTATCTGGGAAAAGAATTTCTATGTAGATTTTAAATTCAAATAAGTTCTTTTTACACTCGTTTACAGTTCGTTTTTCATTCGTTGTATTTGTCCATTTACTATATCGTCTATCAGTTACGTATCCATATAATGACTCTTAGTAAACAATTGACGGGATTAACCGCTTGGAATCGGTTAATGAAAGTAAGGATTACTAGCAGTATATGAAGGGTGCATTGCATGGAATTAAATTTATTTACGTAACTGTACTTACTAGTTTAGATGTGGGAAAACATTTTACATAACTTAAAACTCAAATTCTTTGATGTAATTGTTATCTTTTTAGAGGCCTCATTCATATCTACATTCTCACTATACACATACTACTGAATGTCAATTAGGCATGACCTATAGGAGGTCTATGTTTATTATCAATTTAGGCCTAATAACAAAACTGATGCGCCTTAAAGATCCCAATGTATAAAAGAACTATTTACTCTTCCCTCTAACCACGCATTGGCGTTCGGTTTTCTGGATATTCTCTCTATGATGACTCAAGAAACCCACCGATAAACATAAAAAAACTCAACGCCTCTGGAGTACGTCTATAAGCATTTAATTCGACAGTATAAATAGCGGCCTGTGTGTGAATCGGCAAGCCTAAACCTCGTTTTCACCTCACTAACTTTTGAAACCGACACGTTAGGTCCCGGGCGCGCAGACCAAAGCCGTAACTACAAACCGAGATCTAATAGTGTACCCATTTCAGTTTCGAGCATAAGGTAAATTAACTTCCTCCTAGTCGAGATCAGCGTTCTACGGACTATCCACTCCTCCGGTAAGATAAGTTATATGAGAAAGTCTTGTTCCAAAGCAAGTCCACCTACGTTCAAGAGTGAAAGTTCACCAATGTAAATTCTCCGACTTTATTTGCAGGTTCACTTTCATGTAGGTAATTACCTACCGAAGTTGATATAGCTTGAATGTAATCCAGCCTAGCGTCTGAGATATTCACAATAGGTAATGATTGAAATGACAGAGCGTTGGAATTAGCACGATTGCTGAATACATATCAAACATTTTTTTTTATATGGCAAAACTCAGTCAATGATATTTAACTCACTCGTGGCACTGTCGCAATATAGAATTTCTATAATCGACCTATTTAATATTTCATAACTAATTTCGTATTTTTACTAATAGTATTTCACCTAACTGCTTATAGCCAGTGCTTTATTAACCTTAATTCTACAACATGCAACTAATATCGTTACCACTATAACTATCACTTATAACCTAAGAACGATTAAGTTTTGCTCTCACATAGCGCATAAAGAGTAATTATTTACCCTTAAATCTCTTCAAAAACATTAGTTGTGTCCACCTAATTCGGCATACAATACTCAACACTAGAGGCGGTTGAATTGAGACAAAACGGGTAACCTTGTCGGTACGTACTACCGGTGTTATGATTGACCCAATAGGTCTATCGGTACATACTACTGATCGTGAACTTGATCCAAGAGGTCTATCGGTACGTACTGCCGATCATGAGATTGACCAAGAGGTCTATCGGAACGTACTGCCGATCATGAGATTGATCCAAGAGGTCTATCGGAACGTACTACCGATCATGAGATTGATCCAAGAGGTCTATCGGTACGTACTGCCGATCATGAGATTGATCCAAGAGGTCTATCGGTACGTACTGCCGATCATGAGATTGATCCAAGAGGTCTATCGGTA
>WURV02186703.1:0-12753 GCA_011762755.2 Epimenia babai | reverse complement strand
AACAATATTAAAGACTGGACAATTACACCCAAATGGAAATGATCTCATTCACTCCTGTCAGGACCGAGAACTATGGAAAAGCATGACTGTCAACACGCTTGCACAGGACACCTAAAGAAGAAGAACATCTGCTGATTACAAAGTATCTTTGTAATCAGCAGATTTCTAACTAACTAAATTATTAAGGAAAAAGTAAAATTTTGGCGCTACTTTATAATTAAATGTCAGTCGCGCGTACAATATTTCCCTGTTATATCCCTAAGATATTTTTATAATAACCCATATTCAAGCCCGAAAACTATGCTCATTTTCTTTTGTGGAAGGCGCGGGAAAAAAATCATTGCGTAGTTTTTATGCTGATTCGCACTTGCATCTTCTCGCGTGAAAGCGGCGCTTCTAACCACTGGCGCCAACAACTAAAACACAGTATGGAATGGATTTATTATTTTTATTTTATTTATTTATTTATTTAAATCCGAGACAGCATATATAACACAGAGCAGTCCATAGTAACTGGAAAAACAACAGATGAACAATCACAACAGACAAAAAATAGTGATTGAACTTATGCTGCAGATCTAGGGGAATAGGTACATAAGACTTTCCCATCGTGACATTATCAAAGACCAGTAAACTCAGTCATTTTGCATTGTGTTTCTCACAAGACTATTTGTCGAGTTATAAAATTGCTGTTGGGTTGTAAAACAGAATTTCCGCATTAACACATCATACGCTGGTATACCAATTTCAATGCATTTTTCACGTATGAAATGAATTATATTTGAATTAAAGAGCACTAACAGCATTGCTGTCTAACACACTTTATATCAATAAATACTCTATTTAAAAACATTGATATGGCCTAAGCAACGTCAGAAAATAACACACATATATATTAGCACTAAAACATGAATGAGCTTTCTAAACTAATAACTAAGAAGGCTATACTTATAACACGGTTAAACACATATTTTATCATATTTTGCAATATTTTCGCAATTCCAATATCCTAAATATTATTATATACATTAGAATCAGCATTATTTGTAGATTAAGAATACGAAACTATAGTAAAAACTTTGGTAAACAAGTGTGTTTTTGGTTGACTTGCAAATTGATTTATATTTTTGCATTGTGGTATTTAAACTGGAAGAGCATTGAAGAGGTGAGGAACAGCAGCATAGAAAGCATGTTTGCTGAAACTTACGCGTTTTGTACGAGGAACGATGAGGCTAAGTGAAGAATTCGATCGAGTGGAGCGTAAAGATGAATTGATGCTGAAGGCTGAAGAGAGGCAGGAAGGAGCAATGCTGTGGATGCATTTATAAGTTAATAGAAGGATCCTGAAAGAGATTCGAAATATGACGGGTAGCCAAGGCAGCGAGCGAAGAACTGGAGTAATATGAGAACGACATGTATGGGTGAGTAGTTGAGAAGAAACTCCAGGAGAGCTGGAGTTGTCTTTTGCTGCATACAGTAGGCAACTTAAAAAGAAATCTCCATACCTGATTATATGCCAGTTGCATTTTACTGTACATACATTTATGAAACAATTTTATTTTCGAGTCATTTATGTTCGACTTTGAACTGTATCCCTTGTCATTCATAGTAACCATAAATTTATAGAGTGTCTTTGATAGCCATGTGTTAAAAGGGCACTATAAATCAATAGAATTTCACTTTATTTCCTTTTAATTCATTTAACCGTGGTGTTAGGCTATGATTTAACTTATACGTACTTTCTATTGTATTATACAATATAATTAGATATTATGCGAAATGTATATAGGCACTTCAGAGACATACTAGTTATTAGGGCGCCTCCAAAACAAATGGATTATTATTATTACTATTATTATTATATTTCATTATATACTTTGTACATTATACACGCAGATAACAGATAATGTAAAGAATGCATAAAACAGTTTTTGTGGGATATATTCTCCAACCCTTCGGCTAATCTCTAATAAAGTTAATTCACGCAAAAACCTTTATCAATCAAGATATGACACGCCCGAGGCTGAATGCTATTGTGAGAATATCAGCGAGGTTGAAAAGAATGTGAATGACTCTATTAGTGAGACGGTATGTTGAGAATTCGGAATTAAAACATTTGTTCTAATCACATCAGTCACAGTTAATATTTCTTCTTGGGTAGCGAGTTATTTGAATAGTCAATTTTTGGCCTTTCATCTTTCGAACCAATGTTGTAAATGGACAAAGGTCAACTATTTGACCAAACCGGGGTGTTTGCACTACTGTTGTTCTCTCCCACAAACTGTCTTCAGTGGCGGGATATCACTGTTTAGGTTATCGTTTTAAAAGGCATATGAAGACCAAAAAAACCAGTTTTACCCAGCCTATACGTACATAAAAACGTTTACATACAGTGATAGTGTAAATAGTGCAGGAAGTTTATTTTATCTATCATAGACCTCTAAACCCATGTAATTTTAGAATAAATGATTTTAGAATAAATAAATTTTAGAATAATTAATTCATAAATGTTATAGAACAACAAATCCAATTTCATTTATTTCATCAATATATTTCATCAATATATTTCATTAATATTATTCAAACGAACGATGTTATTGTCAATTGGATTGACCTTAACCCTTAGCAATCTGTTATCATAGAATTGTATTGCTATTATAACATGATGTACTTATGTCAGTGTGGTAAGAGTTAATATTGACTACACCACGCCCCTTGGAACTGCAGTTAGTGTGTATTGTGGTAATGGTATTCTGGTATTCTGGTTTTGTGAAACAAACGGAATCTTGCCCAACATTGGCAGCATCAGGCCAAATCAATGGCAATCCCAAATCAATAGCGGATCATATCCCAGCTATCATATCACCGATCATTGGTCATTGGATGTGGCATGAAGGTACTGTGGGGAAGAGGGTAGAATCAGTTGTGGTTATTAACATCTACTATAGGTATTGCATTAGTGCCCCGAGGTTTAGGTGACAATCACTAGGGTAATGTATTTTAGCGTCTAGTCTGAATGGGTGATTATGAAAGTGTGATCAACAGGAATGGTTTTAACAGTAATGGGCAGAGGTAGTTCACGTATACAGCAGCGAAATACACTAAATAAATCATTGCTCTCATTGTCTTCACGGTGTGGCCAAAACCAGCGATCTTTATACGACTGGTCTGATGCTCGACCAGTTGAACTACAAGACAAGACTTATTCAGCTATTCCTATAACCGCATATAGGTATTTAACACCCCTAGAACACACTGGAATTTGCTGGTAATATTGACAATAACCTCCCATATGAATAAGAGGGTTGAGTTGACTTTTTAGACAATATAATATAAAAACGAATTGTTTTCAAGGTGTTTTTGCACAACATTCAGTAAGGCATGACAAAGAACCTATAGGCTTTGTCCCCTCGTAGACTTGGTCGAAAAAGGTTTCTCGAGGCCCCTATAGATTTTCGCCATCCCACCATCTCAGTAGGAAGTGAATCAAACCAGTCTTCTGGATATTGAAGTTTGAGTTCCATGTGAGATCTGTATATTTTCTTTGTGATAACTATTCCTTATCCACTACGGTTCCTTAACCACTACGGTTCCTTAACCACTATGGTTCCTTAACCACTATGGTTCCTCAACCACTATGGTTCGATAACCACTACGGTTCGATAACCACTATGGTTCCTTAACCACTACGATTCCTTAACCACTACGGTTCCTTAACCACTATGGTTCCATAACCACTATGGTTCCATAACCACTATAGTTTTCTTATCCACTATGTTTCCATAACCACTATGGTTCCTCAACCACAATGATTCCATAACCACTATAGTTCTATCACCACTATCATTCCATAACCACTATAGTTTCCTTATCCACTATGGTTCCGTAACCACTATAGTTCCTTAACCACTATGGTTCCATAACCACTATGGTTCCATAACCACTATAGTTCCATAACCACTATGGTTCCTTAACGACTATGGTTCCATAACCACTATGGTTCCATAACCACTATGGTTCCATAACCACTATAGTTCCTTATCCACTATGGTTCCGTAACGATTATAATTCCTTAACGACTATGGCTCCATAACGATTATAATTCCATAACCACCATTGTTCATTAACCACTATGGTTCCTTAACCATTATAATTCCATAACCACTATTGTTCATTAACCACTATGGTTCCTTAACCATTATAATTCCATAACCACGATTGTTCATTAACTAATATTGTTCATTAACCATTATAATTCCTTAACCATTATGATTCCTTAACCACTATGCTTCCACAACCACTATGGCTCGTTAACCATTATGGTTACTTCTTATTAGGCGGAATGGGGGGTGGCTATCTACGCAATGTGAGATATCCCCTAGAGTAACTCATCTCCTTATCATATACCTATCTCAGTTAAGTAAATAGTGCATGTGGTTGATGTGATAAAGTTGACAGACAATTGGTGGGTTACTACAAACTAAATGTTGTGGCCAAACATTCAATACAGACATAGAAATTATCATGACAACACTGTTCATGTGGTCTATAGGCTACACATCACACAGTGGATTTTGAACGTGAAAAACCAATATACCCACAGCAGTCTACTACTGTACATTCCAAAGCCATCAGTTGTCTGGTCTCTACCGGTCAACCACATATTGCCTCAGCTGGCAGGCACCCATTTTGAGTAGATATCAAGCCCCATCATCCTCATAGCTAATAAAACTATACTGACTATTTTTGGTATTTGGTAATGTTGAAATTCATTGAAGAAGGATGGTACATGTACTCCCTATGGAGGTGCAGGGGTTAGCCTAAAAAGGCGATTTTTCATGCGAGATATTGGGGGGTTCATTTCATGGACAATGAATCATATACTTTTTCACGCTCCTTTCACTATATGAAATGCAGGTGCAAATGCTTCAATCCTGTATCGGTTGTTAATTTCACGGGTTCTATATTTCGCGATTTAGGGCTAATACATAATTAGCGTGGATTTTAATTTCACGAATCAAATTATTTAAAAAATAAATAGAGAATTTACAAATCTGTAAAATCTAATCTCATTCGTAGGTTTATCACGCAGCAGACGTCCTTGCTTTGTCATCTGCAAGTTTTAACGTAATATGAACCTTTGTAGAATAATTCTTCTCTGTTTCATAAATTCAGTTAGTAAATTATTGTTGCCATGTGGCAGTTTTGTTATAAAATAAAAGGTTTTCTTCATAATATACGTAGTTACTAACGGTTATTTTGGAAAATATTTTTTCAATTCATATAGTTTTACCAATGATACCCTTGAAAAATTTTTGCGTGGAAGTTAAGTTCGAGATTTGTAGAAAATTGCGAAAATCGTGAAATCGACTTCTTCGCGAAGTTTATAACCGGTACGGTAATATGGAAGATTGATGTTTCTAGGTGGGTTATTGTAAATGCCCGAACTTCAGAGTGAGGCATCACTGGAAGTGTGACTGGCTGTTGCATCTAAGAATGGATTAACAATACACTGTAGTAATAGTACTAAAACCACAAGTTTCTAACCCTTACAAAGGTAATATCTGAATGGTAAGCAAATTAGTACTGCTAGTACTGTATGTATTCTATGCTATGTTAATTTTTAATGTGTATTCTTTATTGATGTAAAGTGTGTTAGATAGCGTTGCTAATAGTGCACTTGAAATCAAATATATTTCATTTCATTTCATTTCAAATTAGGCAGTAACACCTTTATGGCTAACTGCGGAGATATAGATCACAAGCTTTCGAATGTTCGAACATTCTCCATCATTCACCTGATAAAGAATTCGAAAAGCTCGTGATCTATATCTCCGCAGTGACCCATAAAGGTGTTACCACTCAATTTGCTTATATTTTAACTGCCTCACACGGCAACAACAATGAGATCTGAATGGTAAGTTACCAAAATGTATGACAGTACGACTAATACTATTTCATAACACGTGCTAATACTTAGATTGCATAATCGCGGCTATGTTTATTTTCATCATGTAAAAGTTCGGCAGTCACATACCACCCGATATTCTACAGTTCTTATCGGGAAACTTTTACCCAAGGTTCACATTAAGCACAATCACCCAAAGAAGCAGGCAAGCTGTTTTCGAAAGTACACAAGAGTTATTTCCTGTTGATTCTGAAGCAGTATATGTAATCACTTGACGTGTGTGCCCCGTGTACTGCGTTTAATTAATTGGCCTATCCACATTTGCCAAAAATCACATATATACAGTTTACTAATCATCAGATGTAATAACAATCCCTTTATTGATCATTGAATCAGTATTTTCCCATACGCGCAATGCTGTGTTTGGACAATTTCCCAAGTTTGGCGTCCAGTCTAAACCACGAGACCAATTAGTGGCGAACTATTGATTCAAGAGTAGAGTTGGTCGACGTAATAAGGTCACCGGCACTACCACCGACCGATATTCTATTAACCTACTATTTGTAGATATCCCGAATTACTCAAATGTCTCTGCGTAATATATATAATATTTGTTATCTATTGCTGTATTGTTGATTATGCTGTGTGGTTCAGAAGAATTTTCGCACATTATCACGGTGTTACAGCCATATAACATAGTGTGATATACAGCCACATATCTTTATCTCTCCAGCATTAGATACACAGAGGGTGAAGATCACGGGGTTTATCTGCCAAAATATGCATTGCATTTTTGTGAAACAGCTATATACATTACATATCTCTTCTAACTAATCGGTGAGAGCTAAAGTGAGCCATAACTCGAGCTCAATACGATTTTTTAATCTAATTGTTTATGATGTTTTAAACATTTTTTATTCACATAAGGTTGTCAATGGTTGTTGCATTAGGGCTGTAGATCTGCGTGGCCCTGTGTACAGCGTACATCGATGACATTATCTCTGGTTATGTGCCCTGTCGCTCCTTGAGGTCTTGTGACAACTGTCGTCTAGTCACTACTCAATAGCGCTGCTTTCGCCTTGCCGGGTCCACTCTCTGGAACGCTTTGCCCCTCGAAATGAGAAGCATAGTCTTTATTAATATGTTTAAAACCATGCTTATGTCATATCTTTTTGCACAATATAAATTGTAACTGTATCGACTTTATTTTTTCTAATATTAGTTGCTATTTTCACACCACCGTGGACCACCCTGTGAGCATGCGTGCATGGAGTGGGGTGGTATATAAATGCCTAATATTTATTTATTATTATTTATATTTGCGATTTTAACTCTTTCACTGTTTTCACCATACACGTACAATCAGCAGAGAGGACACTTGTATTTATTACCGTATTTATAACCGTATTAATAACCGTATTTATAACCGTATTTATAACTGTATTTATAACTGTATTTATAACCGTATTTATAACCATATTTATAACAGTATTTATAACAGTTACTATGAGTTAGTATGAAACAGTTACTAATCTAATTTCATTATTTAATGAAACTGATTTAATTTCACTTCATTATTATTATTAATTTTGACTATCTATTAATGAAATTTATATGTTATCTATATGACCAAGTCCGATAGCAAAGACAAGACAGTGATCTTTACCAAAGCAAAACTGTATTTCCCACTGTCATAGGTACCTAAAATATGTAACAAGTCCTGCCTTTTTGATATACATCCTTGATATACATATTATATTATATGTATATAATACTGTATATGTATTTATAAATATTGCGGACTCGTGCCATGATGATTAAAATTGTTGCAAACTTTAAGGGCGATAGTCACACCTGTGTTTGTTAATATAACCAGGTGTTTCTTAAAGGTATTGTACGCAGTATGATGAAATAGGCAGGGAAGATAATGTTTGCTATATTTAAACATGATGGAATAATGAAATACCTCGCAACAATGAAGAACTCCTTGGGACAGTGGAATCATTGTACATACACCACCGTTAGCGAGTCTGATGATCGTATGGCTGTTTAAACTATTCGTCGATAGCTACCGTTATTCTGTCAATCCGAACCTGTAAGTCACACTGTGATCACAGTATTACATGTTAATGGAGATTATTCGTTAGTTCATTGGTAACCCAACCAGAGGGGGCAGAGTTGTTTTTGCCAGTTGCTTCTTTAACCATTACTTAGTTTAACTATCCTTCCTTACTCTTTAGTTTAAAATAAAGTTTTCGTATGGATACTATATAGTTGTATATGTCAATGTTTCACAATCTCAATAGGCTGTATGTTCACTACAGCAATGTTCCAAATTTTTCCTTCCGACAACAGTTACGGCATAGCAGGCTGTAGAGGTTAAAGTTTAGTGTATTAGTTGTATGTATTTGTATGTATTTATAGGCTGATCACCCAGGTAATCGTTGCGTGGGCCATCGTTGGCCCTTATACAAAGCTAGCCTATTAACGTGGTTAACACGGCAATTTGATTAGCCTCACTTATGAGGAATGGGGAAAAACACCTAGTGTCAAAAGCCCACTGAGTCTGGGCAGACAATTGACCTTCCATTAACACCACTGGTTCTAAATGTCTATATACGGGCTACATATGTCGCACACTCCGCTAAGTCTGTGAAAAGTTAATGGTTTTTTCACAATGAGATGATGACATAGCGGGGAGGTAAGCGACATAGAGACCATATATGGAGCATCTGAAACACAACAGATGTCAGCTGGAAAATGGCTTAACAGAACCACACTGCAAGGCCTACCCAGACCCCCATTGACACAGGGGTTGTGAAGCTGAAAAAAAACCATAGGTAGATTGGAGTGGGAGTTGAACCAGGGACCTCACGATTCAAAGCCAAATGCTCTAAACACTACAGTAACTGCCCCAATAAAGTATTAATAAATGTCTTTTGCTAATATGAGCTTTACTAATAACATTTTTATTGTATTATTACAATTATGAAGCCTAATAAACGTTTGACTGGACACCCAACTGTTTCCCCGCATTCGTTAGTTTTATTTGTAACAAATGAGGCGAATTACTTTGTCCTGTTAACCATGGTACACTTAGGTAAGTTCTGTTAAGGGCCAATATTGGCCTAAGCAATAGGTTAATGCAAGCCTATTGCCACATACATACATATAACTGTCAAACTCGGGAATATATAAAAGTGATTGAAAAAAACCAAAAACTGTGTATAATGAATATGAGATACAATTGTATATATACATAGAATAGATTAATATATCGAACATAAGATAGGTTGGATGATGTGTTTAAAGTGTTGGAATGATGCCTTTGAGAGTATTTGTTTACATATGGTAATATTCGATTCCTACAAATATCGCCGGCTAAATGCAAACTTTACATGGCCGGGATATGTATGAATTGTTTCGGAGGGATGTTCCTATAAATCAATGAAAGCAGACGTTAACATAAAACAATAAATATTGACCGCGAAAGAATTTCGTTCATTGTAAGACGTTGGCAAAAATGAACATAATACTGTTCAGGTACATCCAGGGTCTAATCGATGCCTTAAAAACTGAATTTAAATATAGTCATAGTTACAACTGATAATACAATTACCAGTATATATTCTTCGACCAAATAAATGTGTGGCCAGCTGCAGTTTGTTATCTGCATCTACTAATTATCTTTGGCTCTAGTGCCTAACTGATGATCCATGTAAAGCTTTCTTGATACATGAGATGTTGATTTATGTCGGTGTCAATGATCCATACCGATGTTACTACAGGCAGGTTGGTGGACATCACTCACAGAAAAACATCAACCAGTAGGTCTCAAAGATTTAGATTGTTTTAAACAAAAATATGACAATTGCTAATGGTACCTGCCATTCATCAAATGGGCCCTACTGTGGAGAAGCCCCTAACCTTCTTCATAAGATCATTTATTAAAGGTGTATAAAGTCTATTCAGAGAAAATAGCCTTTGCACTTTGCATCAACTCAGTAATATACACTCCACACGTGGTTTGTCGATCAGCCAATCGCACGGCAGCCTCCAGATTCAATAGCACAGACGACATTGACAGCTTAACGTAAGATACACCCTACACGTGGTACGTCATTCAGCCAATCGTACGACAACGCGAGGATCGTAGCAGACGACGTTCACAGCTCCAACGTTCAGTGTAGTGCGTAGTCATTGTTGTGAACGCATCTCACGAAACCCTCGTGAATAGTCTCTGTAAAACGTAAATAAATTGTACACGTTTTTTTCTTATTGAGTCTAGCCTGTTTAATATTGCCTGTACGAATAAATACAATGAACGTTCTTTTACTTCTGAATTCGCTAACCGCCTGTGGTTAACCATCTTGTAAGTTTACTAAGATCTACACATATTTAGTCATTGCGTTCCTAGATTTTTGGTAATCCTTTTTCGAATAGAGATTAATTAGAGTTAACGAATGAATTGCATTTAGAACACTCGCATCGTAGGCTATGAATTTTTAACATACAAATAAATTTTTCTTTTCTTGTAATAGTATAGTATATGAATTTAATTATATTTATAGTGTAGAATATAAAAATTTTGTTATTCATAAAATATCTTATAAGTCAACTTGATTTGAAACAGAAAGTTTGCGTCAGTAGCATTGATAACAATGCCTATAGCAAAGGCCTCTATAATCAAGTTATTGGCAAGACAATGCTCTCTAAAATCTTCAACTAAATGATAGATAGCCATAGGTTGCACGCATATGATTCAATATACTGTATCATGTAAACTATATCTTGGTGTGGGTGGGGGTGTGACCACATATTTAACCACGTAGGCTGTGGGCTATACTTTTAAAAGGAAAGGGCTGCATTTGGTCCATTGGCCTCGCTTCTAAGATGTCTGGTATAAAGTAGTAGACAGTGTAATTAATGAATATATTGATATAATCATGTAATGACAAATGTCAATAAAATGACAGATGCAGTGTTAATGTCTTTCAAACTGCGATTTTTTGCATTCGAACATTGTGGTAGTGCTAATAAACAAGTTAATACCAATAAGCAAGTGTTATTAGCTATATTGACCATGCAGCCAATTTAAAGCTGCATTAAGCGTATTCAATAACTATTGCCGTAATTACTTGGAAGTAGTTTCTAATATAAGCAATGGTTGGCAATATTAGCAATTTATACCCATCTCTAACATACGTAGATACTTGATATCATCTTTAATGAGTAATAGAATATGTTTTGAAGGTCACATATCTATGTTGGATATAGATACGATGAATGCTCATTGTTAACTTCATCTGAACGCCTTGGCTGGTACTTTGATCTACTTTACTGTATACCATTTTTTAATATTTCACTGCATCCTATAAAATAAGATCATTTCTACGTTAGTTAATTATTCTTCTAATCAAATAGTTATTTTCTTGTGAAAATCTTTGTTATGATACAACTAGTTTTTCATAAATATTTTCTAGAGTTGCATGCACAATTTTCTCAACTTATTTTTCCCATTCAAATGTGAGTTCAACAAACGGACTAGCTTTACCGTGTTAGTTACTTAGAGAAATCGATAAAGTGGTCATCAAACGACATTAATGCTCATTTGTATAATATTGTAATCAGATAGACGAGACGACATTGGATGACCTCTGTTTTTCAGTGCATTGGTAGTTGGTACATAATTTACATATATTTCACCATGTATCAAATATGAAATCTTATTTTCGCATGATTTAACACATTCGATTTATAATAATGTATTTCACGGTTGAATGATTCAGTAACGCCTCCATATCCGAAATGGTTACATGGGAGCGACTTATTTTATATCGAGCGTGGGGAAACAGTGAGCCACTCCATTCAAATGTCCAGCCTGCGGCCAAATTAATTAAATATTACCCGTATGCGGCCTTCAGATCCTGCGACATTAAACATTTTTGTTGAATGTTACGGAAGATTACAATAGATTTAACAATAGCCGCATTTAGTAATACGGCCTAACATCGCGAGTTTGAGGAATGGGTGTGGTCCAAAATAATAGTGATTTTATTCTGCTTTTTTCATGAGTATTTTTCATATGCTTCACTTAAATTTATTATAATTGGTAATTTCAACTAATTTTTTAATGCAGCGTCAGGAGAACCCGGATCGCACAAGTTCATTACGCCTAAAATCACTGTATTTAGAAATCAAATATCGCTATATTATGAAAACCTTTATCATGGGTGTATGGCCTATAATTTTGAGTTGTTTTCCAATAATTATGTAAGTTCATAAATTTCATCATGCTTGTTTTATACTTACAAATTCCCGCTATCTGACCAAGTATCGCATAGCAGTAATGATGGATGGTTGAGCTTACAGTGGTCATAATATTTGTTGTCTGTTCTCTTACATAAGAGGAGTCGAGTTGAGTGTGTTTGTTACCATGATCTTCCCTATCTGTCTGATGGATCGTAATCATAAATAGTGTAATATTACAAGACTCGGATGATATTGCTGATTTGATCACAGATCCACTAATACTGAATAATTAAGTACAAATTTTCACCGTAAATTCGTCAGACTAATACTGTCTAGTGTCTACTTGGCTGTTTATAGAATGGTACTATTACTCTCCTGTCCAATTGAGTTAGCGCGTCCAATTAGTCTCGTATGGAATGTCTAGTGCTTCCTTAGTCCCCTACATAAAGAGTAGAGACATTGAAACTGGGTCATGAAATAGGCTTAGTATCATTGCTCGCTGTTACATTATTCCGGTACATTATTCCGGTACATTATTCCGGTACATTATTCCGGTACATTATTCCGGTACATTATTCCGGTACATTATTCCG
>WURV02186692.1:0-12754 GCA_011762755.2 Epimenia babai | reverse complement strand
TTAAGGCGCTTTCAGCCCGAAAAACGCCACAGTTAGTATACTGGTTAGAGCGGGGTTTGAACCAGGGACCCCTGGATGCAAAGTCAAGCGCTCTAACCACTACGCCAGCTGCGTCATATATATCAGGCACGTGTTTTATGTATGTACGTCATTATAAGCTTCGATTATTCCGCTGTTTGCGCGAATAATAGACAAAACCAGCGTGTGGTCTACACAAAAAACAGAAAACTTTTTGCCAGATAAACGCCACAGTTAGTATACTGGCAAGAGCGGGAAGGGAACCAGAGCCCCCTGGATTCTAAGTCGAATGCTCTAACCACTACACTAACGGCCATCTTACTGTTGAATGTAACAATGCCGTTTAATGTAATATATAAGCAGAAAATGTTTTTTTCAGTTGTATTTCTCTCCTGTTCCTAACGAACCGGTCAGAGCATCATGACCATTTGGGAATTTTCAGCTTTCCCTCGTATTTACGTAAATCTAGTCGCTAAGATAGTTAACACTTTACCACATGGCAGAGATTAGGTATTTGTTTAGCTCTGAAAGCATTAAAAATACGATTCTAATTATTCATCGTTCAATTTTAACAACGTAATACGAATGAATACGGTATGACTCAAATGAAAAAACAGGAAAAAGGCGAGGTTTTGGTGCTACTTTATAATTAAATGTCAGTCGCACGTACAACACTGCCCCGTTGCAACCCTAATATAATTTTATAATAAACCATCTCACAACAAATCTTTCTCGATATTCAAGCTCAAAAATTTTGCTCATTTCCTATCATGGAAGGCGCGGGAAAAAATCCCTGGTTTGTGCAGGTTCGAACTCGCAACCTCTTGCATGAAAGGCAGTGCTTCTAACCACTGCACGACCGCTGCCAACATGCCAACATGACCTAAATCGTGCTTCATTTCGACTCATAACTTCATAAGTCGATAACTTACGGCAGAAATCCATCAACTCGTCGGACCCCAACAGGCAGTCCTTGACGCCGTTACATGTTAGCTCGAAATTGATGCAAGTACCGTCGCTGCATACGAAGTCATTGTCACGACAAACGGTGTTGGGATCTGAAATATACGCCGTCGGTTGTAGTAAAGCCAAGAGCGGAAAGAGACTGTCACTTGTGATGAAGATGATGGTACTTGTGATGAAAATGATGGTACTTGTGATGAAGATGATGGTACTTGTGATGAAGATGATGGTACTTGTGATAAAGATGATGGTACTTGTGATGAAGATGATGGTACTTGTGATGAAGATGATGGTACTTGTGATGAAGATGACGGTATGAACAGGCTGTTGGTTCTGACAAGGTCTGGCGTCTCACCCGTCTGCCGCAGCGCATGAAATTTATGTCGGCACACAAGGCATTTTGCCGGTATGCTTCATCTATATGCAGGCTAGCCCTATTTAATATTCATCTATGTTTATTGAAAATGCCATGAGAGTGCCCTTCTAAAATACAAATTTGCCTGTGTGCCCTGGTATGAAATTTCACACCCTCCTGTTGGTCGTGATAAAGCTAAGGGCATGAAACAGCCAGAGTGTGTGATAAAGCTAACAGTTTGAACAGTCTGTCGATCATGACAAATTTGATGGTAAGTCTAATGGAATATCTTTGTACCGATATGCAGACGACGAACTAAGAATCGCGAGCAATATGACTTGATTATTTCTGATTACATCCACGAGTGCTTTCGTGGAGAGGGACCACTGAGTCAATCCAGAAATCCAGACACACTTAGCGAGCCTACTACAAGACGACAATGAAAACAGTGTCACAAACGAGAAGAACTCACTTGTACAGGTTCGACTGTCGTTCATGAGAACTTGGGTATCGCGACACACGCATTTCGGGACGAGGGCACTCCCGACTCTGGTCTTTTCGCATCGGTACGTGCAGTTCATCGTAAGGCACGGGTCAACGGTTGCACCTGCGAGGAGATTAACGGCGTTAAATAGTGGTTGTGGTATCGTAAGGGAGATAAAACTAGTAACGATGATCATAATGGGAAGACAACCGGGGAGACAGGAGTTTCTAGAAAGTGAAGAGCATAAAGGGCGAATAACCAGTCATCACTTACTGTGGTTGGCATTGCTGAGCTGAGCTAACAGGCGACGGATCAAAAACACCTGCGCGCAGGCATATTTTGTCGCAAAAACACAAAAAGCAGCCGGTAACATGACGGTGGTATTTTTAAAAGAGATATATCCCACGGTATCGCATGCATCGTAGACGCGCACTCGTGATTTCTTTGTTTATCTCCTCCAGTACCATACCTCAATCGAAAATATTTCATTATATTTAATCCACACCCGCGTCAACTGTGTCCAATACCATAAAATGAAGTAGCCCGACGCATCGATTCAGTAGGTAGCGCGGTTGGTCAAAACCAACGATTCCCGAGATATTTGGGGGGGTGGGTTCCGTAACATGGCGGCACGGACAAGTCGTACTTTTTTTACCACCCAGTGCGTATTAATCCGCGTTACCCTAAATAAATTTCACGGCCACTTACTAACGAAGTCGACCAGAGAAATCGGAATTGAGTACCTCGTCAGGGGAATATGTCTACAATATACCTACCCTGTGCTTTCTCAGAACAGAATAATCCAATGTTGTTAATTCTGTTGCATGCACGTTACCCCAGAATGAGGTCAATACGAATAAACTGTTACTGTAACCT
Organism: Epimenia babai; assembly: GCA_011762755.2. NCBI lineage: Eukaryota > Metazoa > Mollusca > Solenogastres > Cavibelonia > Epimeniidae > Epimenia > Epimenia babai. The sequence continues at coordinate 10,058 of WURV02186692.1, read as the reverse complement.
CAGAGTGAGTCGTAATTTCAAAAAACAACCATCAGTCTCCGAGAATGAGGTCACTACCAAGAAACCGTTACTGTTATCTCAAAATGAGTTCAAATTACAACGAACATCCATAAGTCCTCCGGAACCATTCCACTACCCCACAAACTAGCGTTACAACATGGCTATTTACGGCACGTATAACATTACAATAAAACAGCGACTCACAACTGTCGTTATTCTTGGTAAACACGACGATCGCCATCGGCTGCATTTCCAGGTTCTCCTTCATCGCCACGACCCGCGCGCCGTCGTATTTATTCGCGCGGTAAATGCTGCTGGTCGTCCAATCCGTCCAGTAGATGAACGGCCCGTACACCGCTAGACCGAACACGTGCTGACCTTCCGACCTGATGATGACCTGAGTGACATACGCCGTGATGCGGACCATGAAGGGGAGAACTGTGGCTCGTGGGTCAAGAAGGGGAGAACTGTGGCTCGTGGGACATGAAGGGGAGAACTGTGGCTCGTGGGACATGAAGGGGAGAACTGTGGCTCGTGGGGCATGAAGGGGAGAACTGTGGCTCGTGGGGCATGAAGGGGAGAACTGTGGCTCGTGAGGCATGAAGGGGAGAACTGCGGCTCGTGGGTCAAGAAACCTGTTTTGCAATATCTACTATACATGGAATATAAGTTGATAATAGACCAGCAACTTAAATAAGGCCATATTAAATGCTGTAAAAGTTACAAATTCTAACAATATATGAATAAATATATATATATTCGCTTTGTTTTTACTGTTACGAGACTTACTAAATCTGAATATTTCTCATGTTCTATTGATAAAATCACAATTTTGTTCATCTTACTCTGCCACACGGGACGGAGCTAAACTGACTTAAATTGGAATATCTTTTGATAGAAATACAAGTACGTGTTATACAAAACCGTCTAAAATTACGCTGACATATGCACCGTACTCTGCATCGGTCTCATTAAATTGTTTTAATCGGTAATAAAGTAAATATTTAATAAAGTAAATCGTACCAGATCGACCTTTTGAACCAATGAAATAAGCAAATATCGTACCACTCTATTGCTCCCATCAAGGTCGCACTTTTCGACCTTCGAGAAGCGCGCGTCCGACCAATACAGTTTACCGGCTTTGCGGTCGATAGCGAGTCCGTTCGGGGTGCGAATATCCGTGGTGACGATGGACACCACGCGCTTCCCATCCATGGACGCAGCTTGGATGCTGGGTCGTTGGAAGTTCCAGTTGGTCCAGTACATCCGGCTGTACGAGTGACAACCGTGGTATTGTTTACGATGAAGAAACAGTTAAAAGATACCGCTAATATCATGATATACCTACAATAAGGATATTCAATATATAACATATTGAACCAGGAAAAACTAAACCATTTTATTTTCAGTCTAGGAGAAACCGATGTGTAAAAACATGAAGCACGATTACAGTTGTTGACTGTACAGATGAGAGTCCACCATTCTTTTCCAACTGCAGGATTACAGTTCATCATCCTGGCAAAAGCTAAGCAAAATCAGTTCTGATGACAGGATTAGAGTCTGTCATCTTTTTATCCAATCGCAGATTCAGTCCGTAATGCTTTCATCCGAATACAGGATCACAGTCCATCATTCCTCTGAACGAAGGATCACAGTCCATCATTCCTCTGAACGAAGGATCACAGTCCATCATTCCTCTGAATGAAGGATCACAGTCCATCATTCCTCTGAACGAAGGATCACAGTCCATCATTCCTCTGATTGCAGGATCACAGTCCATTATTCCTCTGACTGCAGGATCACAGTCCATTGTTCCTCTGATTGTAAGATCACAGTCCATCATTCCTCTGATTGCAGGATCACAGTCCATCATTCCTCTGACTGCAGGATCACAGTCCATTATTCCTCTTACTCCAGGATCACAGTCCATTGTTCCTCTGACTACAAGATCACAGTCCATCATTCCTCTGATTGCAGGATCACAGTCCATCATTCCTCTGACTGCAGGATCACAATCCATAATTCTTATGATCGTTAGATCACAGTCCATTATTCTTCAGATAAGTCCATTACCACAAAAAATGCCGTTTTAAACACATTACAGGTTCATGTTGCTCTATTTACAATCGACAATGCATTGAACTAGCCCCTAGAATAAAGTAGAGAATTCCTTTCATAATCATAAAAAGTGATCAGTCCGTTACCACAAAAAATGCAGCGTTAAACAAACCAAATGTACGCACTAGTGGCATGGATCGATGACGATAGATCGAGGGTGGTCACCGGTGGTCATCCTCACCAAGGTCTCGTGCGACCCGACGGTCAGATCTTTACTGACCAGTGTCCTGTTGATCAACGAACTCGTGTAACTCGTCCAATACAAGAAGCGGGTCGTGGGGTCAAACGTCAGACCTTCCGCCGATCCGATTCCTGAAGCCGTAAGGGGAAAGAATTTATATAGCCAGTCGACTAACTGAGTTGCTTAGTTGGACAGCAATAGGCTGATTGTTGACTAGGGGGAAATAATTTATACAAAATGTGTATTCGCGTATTTCCCTAGTAAACTTGGCCAATTGCTAAGTGACTGACTGACAAGCAACTATCTTTATCGACCTACCAGCAACCATCCATCCGACCTACCAACAACCATCCATCCGACCTACCAGCAACCATCTATCCAACCGACCAGCAGCCATCTATCCAACCGACCAGCAGCCATCCATCCGACCGACCAGCAACCATCTCTCCGACCGACCAGCAACCATCTCTCCGACCGACCAGCAACCATCTATCCAACCGACCAGCAGCCATCTATCCGACCGACCAGCAGCCATCTATCCAACCGACCAGCAGCCATCTATCCAACCGACCAGCAACCATCTATCCGACTGACAAGCAACCATCCATCTGACCGACCAGCAACTATCTATCCGACCTACCAACAACCATCTATCCGACCAACCAGCAACCATCTATCTTCAACCGACTAGCAGCCATCCATCCAACCGACCAGCAACCATCTCTCCGACTGACCAGCAGCTATCTATCCAAGTGACCAGCAACCATCCATCTGACTGACCAGCAACCATCCATCCGACTGAAAGGCAACCATCTATCCAACCGACCAGCAACCATCCATCCGACCGACCAACAACCATCCATCCGACTGAAAGGCAACCATCCATCTGACTGAAAGGCAACCATCTAACCCTGATTTATAACCATCTTACCGTTAGCGATAATCTTCGGAAAGAGGGGCGTTTCTTTGAACTTGAGGGCCTGGATATCGGCGCGCTGTATGTCGCTGTAAAAGATTACGTTCTCATCGTAATCGTACGCCAAACCGATCGTGTTCTTCATGTAACCCGGGACCACGATGGATTTGGGCGGGTTGCGCGCGACGTGCATGTGTAAAGACACGACGCTCTGGATCTGAGCGAACATCAGGTAGTCGCTGTAGTCTGGAGGGGGAAGGCGATAAAACAAGTTCAAAAAGGGATGACGGTACATTTCCGGATCGCAAAAATCGGCTAATAAAACTTATCGCATGTGATTTGTAATGATTATCGAATAAAAGTGAGGAGAAATTCTGCTTTTGTAGCTGTCTGTAGAACACCGGATTGATTAGTTTGGGGTCGTTGGTTCGTGCCGTAGCAAGGTAAATAACGCAATTAGTAAAGAATAGGCCGCCTTTTTCAGAATAAACAGGCTCCATTAAACAGTTTCCTGATGCTGCGATAAGCGGTCCCATTTCGAGTACATTTCCCACTTAAGATATATAGGGTCAAGGTCACCACTCTTACTAAAAACAATAGAACAATTATTATAATGTAGGGTCAAGGTCACCACCACTCTTACTAAAAACAAGTCTAATTATTATAATATAGGGTCAAGGTCACCACTCTTACTATAAACAACAGACTAATTATTATAATGTAGGGTCAAGGTCACTACTCCTACTAGAAACAACAGACTAATTATTATAATGTAGGGTCAAGGTCACCACTCTTACTAGAAACAACAGAATAATTATAATGTAGGGTCAAGGTCACTACTCTTACTAGAAACAACAGGCTAATTATGATAATGTTTACACACGCACCGACGCATTTAGTAGAGTCACTCGGGTCAATCTGTTGATACGCGCATGCGCATGACCTCTGACCTTTTCCTCTGTACAGACACAAATCCTGACAGCCTCCGTTCTGATGTCCGCACGTATTCCGCATCCCTGCTATACAACCATATTCCACCATTGCTTTTTCACTGACAGATATTTTCGCTCATTTTCAAGCAATTTTCGTCTCAAGGAGTTTGGTTCGCTTTTTTTGTTATCCGACATCGTTGCAGGCCGATTTTTCCCGGCGATGCCAGTGTGTTTATTTAATCAACGTCGATTAACTAGAACTTCTTAACATTACCCGTACATGCAGTCGCACTATTGTTACAATGTGTCATCATCTGGCATTAACACATATTCTGGGCTGCAACTGGCCCTTTACGAAGCTGACCTAAACAAGCTGTGGTTAAGACGATGAACGAATTAGCCTCATTTATTATAGTGCATAAACCACAGTACGGGAAACTACCAGGTTGAAGTAACCCCCTGTGGTGTCGGAGGTGGGTAGAGGGGCAGTTACCGTTGTGGTTAGTGATTTGGCTTTGAATCCAGAGGCCCCTGGTTCAATTCCTGCTCTAGCCAGTATACTACCTCATAACAATGGAGAAAACGCAGGAGTGAGAACCACCGAGTTGGAGCCGCCTCGGGAATGGGGAGGAATCTCTAACGATCTCTTCTTCCCTCTGATGTGGCTGTGCTTCGGATCTATGGTGCTTACCTCCCCACTATCTCGTCACCTCATTGTGAATAATCATCAACTAGCACATTCACCGGAGTGCGCCACGTACGTAGGCCGCCGTCTGTAAGCGTACGGTACCAGTGCAGTGAATAAACTAAGGTCGTCTGTCCGCGCAGACTCGCTGGTGTCTTCTGTCCGCTGTTTTTCCGCACCCCTTATCACTGAGGCTCATCCGTTTGTCGTGTTAACCACAGAGGCAAGATTTCGGAAAGGTCTAGCAAATATCCTACCCAACGATTATCTGATCATACTCATTTATTAGGTGGGTAAAACCCCGTAGTAAAAACCAGTCTCAGGGGACGTATGACCGTCATCTATTCACGCTACCGGTTCGGAATGCCGACGGACACCCTACATACGTGAAAGACTCTATTGATTCAAGTGATATTCAGTATGAAGCGATGCGGTGGAAGAAGTCAGCGCCAGGGAGGCCATTCAGAGAGCATCTCTAAACAGCAGCGACATGAGGGGAAGAAGCCCTTATATATGACTGCACTGCAAAGCTACCCAGAACCCCATGGGCATACGAGGCTTACAGCGCATTTTGCCTGAAGAACACCATGGTTATTATACTGGGGATGAAACCAAGACCTTTTGGATTTCCATTCCAAAGATGACCCTTCCTTCCAACGTGCCCTCGAGTGATTTCTAACGTGGTTGTAATTTTAGCTGCAATGAATTAGTGTTGATAAAGCTACCATATGACAGACTGTGATATTTCTACTGTAACAAAAAGAATTAATACTTTATTGTGCAGGTGGCGTAGTGGTTTGAGCGTTTTACTTTAAATCCAGGGGTCCCTGGTTCAAATGCCGCTCTAACCTGTATACGAACTGTGGCGATTTTCGGGTTGAAAACGACTTAAACCCCATTGCCCATGGGGGTCTGCGTAGCCCTTGCAGTTCTGCAGCTTATTCCCTCTGACATTTCCTGTGCTTTAGATGCTCTATATGTGTCTCTATGTCGCTTACCTCCCACTATGTCGTCATCTCATTGTAAATAAACATGAACCTATCACAGACTTAGCGGAGTGTGCGACATATGTAGTTCATATGTAGACATTTAGAACCGGTGGCGTGAATGGAAAAAGGTCAAGTTTTTCCCCACCCCTTTTAAGTGAGGCTAATCAGATTGTCGTGTTAACCACATTAATAGGCTAGCCTCGTATAAGGGCCCAGGATGGCCTATCACAACGAATAGGGTTGTATATAACTTCAGTAATCATCCTATAAATACATACATACATACATACATGTGCATCGAAATAACATATGGACTGTACCAGAAGGCTGCAGGGTGGGGCTGTAGATGTGAAGACCGTGGATGGTTCCCTTGTGCCATGTCTTCAACAGCTTCACGCTGGCATCGCACTGCGACTTATGGCATGTTCGGAGGTCAGTCTTGAAATTCCGTCTGTCGAAAAAAGATGTCTGTAGCGCGGAAACAAATAAGTCTATAGTCGTGGTCGCTCTTAACAAAGAAAATGGCCTCAACATGCTCACCTGACTATTGGAAAAAATATAAAATAAACAAGAAAAAAAATACCCAAGAGGCCACCAGACACACGGTTATTATAACAAGAGGCCACACAGGTTTCGAAACGCTAAATCGAAATAAAAAAGGCAAAGGAGGCCTACAAACACTCGGATATTAAAATACGAAGCAAAACACCTCAAAATGCTCAATGAAATAATAAAACAAAAGGCCAAAGAGGCCTCAAAACACTCATTCGGATATTAAAACAAAAATTAATGACAAAGAAGCTTGAAAATAATCTTGTGGAACTTTAAAAATATTTAGAAAATTTAAGCTTGTTGAGAAAATTTTTTAGTAACATTACAAACTTCAGCAAAAATTTCTCCCCATTGCTTGAATGATGCTACACCGAACTGTATATTTGATAAAAAAACCATCCCGAAGATTTGTTAATGGAGTGTAGCCAGAGTGATTCACAAATAACACGATAGAAATGCAAGCAGAAACCTCACAGCTAGTGGGTGCCAAACCCACGACCCCCACATAATCCGCTCTGAGGGTCTACCATCAGATTACCTTTTGAGAGGACAGATATGCTTAGGAAAAAATCTTGCCTCTATTGCGACCTGAACCCATGACCTCCGGATCGCCGGTCCGATACTCTATCAATTCAACTACAAAGGCAGGCTTGCTTCTAACAGGAAAGGAATTCTTATAAAAACCTCGCAGCTAGATGAGGTCAAGGCCAGCTCCAAATAACCAATCTGATCGCGTACAAATGGGTTTTGTGTTTCTCCCCCGAGTAGATGGCCAATCATTCACATATACTTTCTCCGTTATCCACTATATCTTAACTAAATACTACACCGCATCTGACCAATAAATGGATCAGTGACCATTCACTGACCACCAGTCTAATGAGGTCAACTCAGCTCAGTGATCCCCCATGGGTGGGTAAAATGTGAACTGAGAATAGGGGGGGAACGTTCACGGACGCGCGATACACTAGCCAGGTTTTGAGGTCTGGGTGAGGGTTACAGAAACGAAGATCAGCCCCGCTTGATGGGCTAGACATGGCCCAATAATGATCTTACACAAACACAATCACGAAATACAAAATGACGAGCTAAGAGCGCATGCTGTTTTAGGCGAATGCGGGGGGCTGTTGCTGTGGATGGAACTGCTTGGGCTCTTGGAGGTAATGATAAAAATCGAAAGACGAATAGAAACTCAGTTTCTTTGATTACTAAGTTTTCCTTCGTGAGAATTTTTCTGCCCATGATGGAATTAGTTACGATGGCCACATACCTCTGGAACCAATAGATGTCATTTTCGAAAAGAGTGATATCCGTACAGCCAACGACGTTCGTCGCCACGGTCTTCACGCGCTTTCCATCTAGGTCCGTACGGAGGATCCTGCGCGATCGTTTATCGCAGACGTACAGCAGATCGTGATCTCGGTCGATGGCGATCGCTGACGTCGCGACGCCGGGCATGGCTAGGCGAACGCGCGACTGACCGTCCAGGGAGGCGCGCTCGGTTTTGTTAGTCCCGGCATCGATCCAGAACATGTAGCTGCGTTAAACGAAGCGCGTATAAATCGGCTGGAATTAACCGGGGCAATTACTGGGGCTTTACGTGTCTCGCGAGACCGCGGTGAATTCAGTGCGATTGAATATGTCTACCCGCGTTTATTACGGTGTGGTGAGTGGGCAGTCCACGTAGTGGTTAGAGCGCTTAACTTTGAATCCAGAGAACCCTGGTTCAATGCCCGATGTAACCAGTATACTAACTGTGGCATTTTTCGGGCTGAAAACGCCTTAAACCCCTGTGCCCATGGTGGGGTAGCCCTTGCAGTGTGGTTCTGTTGGGGCTTTTTCCCGCTGACGTTTGCTGTGCTTCGTATGCTCTATATGTGTCTCTATGTCGCTTACCTTCCTGCTATGTCGTCATCTCATTGTAAATAACCATTGAACTTTCATAGACTTAGCTGAGTATGTAGTTCGTATGTAGACATTTAGAACCAGTCGCATAAATGGAAAATGGTCAATCGTCTACCCTGACTCGGTGGGTTATTTCCCCCACCACTTATAAGTGAGGCTAATCAAATTGTCATGTTAACAACAAACCTGCATAGGGCCCAGGATGGCCCACGCAATGATTACCATGGTAATTAGTCTATATATACATACATATAACAGTGTGGCATGATCAAGGTACGCGGCTAGCCAGTATGCGATTGATACAATGCTACTGGACATAGTTACCCTCATTTAGTAGTGTGGTATAGTGATCAAGGTGAAGGAAATGTAAATAAAAATCATTACTCTTATTTAGCAGTGCGGTGTAGTTATTAAGACACGTGGCTAGGGATGGTGAATTGAGGTCATAGTATCAGATACACGTATCTCAATAAGGACAAAGAGACCTGGGTATGTTAAAGGGGAGAGGGAATTGAAACATCCTTACCTTCAGGCCTCTAAAGGGTCAGTAGTGACTCATCGGTATGTCTACGTAACTAGCTGCAGGTTACATAACCCACAGGTTGCCCTTACTCATCAGCGTCTTCAGCGATATTGGACTCCTTCTGAAGATATCTATGAGAATGTAGCCTCATCTATCCATCAATCGATACAAGCAATCGATAAATTTACTGGTCTGGGAATATCTTAGAGATGATGACTTAACGCGAGAGCTCCTTTATGAATATGGAATTTATTTCATCTGCATGTCCTTCAACAATTTAGCGCTGGATCGCTGCACTGAACGAGATAAGGTTCCACTGTCTCTTCTTTTGTGAAGCCCTGTTTCCGGACAGCGGGGGTGGGGGGGTCGGTAGTCAGCTAGGCTCACTGTACTTTGGTGTTCCCGTACTCGGTTATGCCCGGGGAGAATTCCGACAATAAGGTGAAGCTTTCCTGGTTGCATTTCAATGAGTTTTCCGCTACTTGCACTACTTGGAAGGTTCACTACTTGAGTACTATCATCTTCGCTTGTCTGCAGCCTGGAGGATGATTCCATATAGAGTGATGGGTGAAGGGAGTCAAATATGGGTGTACTTTTTCTTATTGCGACTGTGATTTGAAGAGCTCATTATTACTGATCGCCGTTCATAAACCAGTTACGAGACAAGCGTGAAAGTTCGGGGTTTCACCTTCACACCATCTCCCCCCACCAGACATTTGTGTACGCACCCCTTGGTTGGATGGAGTTTCAGTTGGCTCGGTTGGCGTATGTTGGTAAAGATGAGCGTGTACCGGCTTGAACCATCCAGTCTCGCCACGCTGATCGTCTTATGTCCTTCATCCGCCCAGTAAATGTTATCTGGGTGAGGGATGCAATCAATCGGAAATGTACATACGGCGATTTAATACTGACCTTTGCGTGACTTCTGTTTATTAGACATATACCATTAAAGTATTTGTGACCGCCAATTTGAGGTAATCACCCATATGAAAAGAAATTGAATGGAATATATTTGTTTAAAATGTACTTATTAGCAGAGCTGTCAAACACACTTTACACGAAACAATAGCCTAATGGTCCTGTAGCTCAGTTGGTAGAGCACCAGACCGGTTATCTGGAGGTCGTGTGTTCATGTCCCATCAGATATATAAGGTATTTTCTGTGCATTTATCTCCAGCTCTTAATAGAACCACATTGGCTACCCCTATTACCACCACATGAGTGGATGAGTGGTTAATATATGTAAATTTTGGTGTC
>WURV02186681.1:0-12755 GCA_011762755.2 Epimenia babai | reverse complement strand
TTTACTCCAGCAATCGGGGATAAATGACTTGCTGAGGATCACCGCAGAAAAGTCGACTGGTGGGAAGTCTCGAACCCGCGACCTTTCGGTTACGAGTCCGGTGTTCCTACCACTCGACTAACTGCTTCATGTTCACCAACTGCAAAACATCAATATTCGTATGTCGGGGTATATATCACGTAATTTCATAAATGGGAAGCGTCGACGCTGTTTCGACTAACATGAACATTTCGTATATCGACTATTGGGTATTTTTGGGTATTACAGGATAGAAACGCGCGGGAAAACCTCGCCTCTGGTGGGACTCGAACCCACGAGCTCCAGCTAAGGGAACTGGTGCTCGAACCGAACAACTGAGCTACAGGAGCGGACTGGGCTTCATTCTTTCTAATTCTACCCAAAACTACGCCGTTCTCTTCCACTCCATTATCAATATTACGAATGTGATTCCAATAAAAATCGGTTGAAATCGCTCCATGTTCTTTATCCAGTTACCCACGTTAGAGAGGTCACGTTCATGATTATTTTATCACCGAATCAAACGCGCGATAAATATCAAGGTTTAAACGTGACTGACATTTGATATGACCAAATGCGATGTAAATTATAAACATTATATACATTATACGCATGTGTAAGCTGTATATTATAAGGGCTATTTATACATAAACATGATTAGATGCCACAATAATAATTATAATGACTCAGCCACCTGTTCTTTTCGGGCTTGAGGCTGAACCAGAAAGGATAAATATGGCAACTGGTCAATTTAACCGAAAGTTCAAAAGAATTTCTCCAGGGGCCAAGCGTCACTCGTGGCTTAGAGAAAACACAAATGGTCTCGTTGTTTCTCGCTAGCTTATCAGAAGTAACGGGGGAGATGGGGAGACTTGGGACGGATTGATCAAATGTATCAATTTCCAGGTGGTCGTGATTCCGCGGACTCTATGATGATACTGATGTGTCAGATACAAAGTACGCAGTTGTTATTACAGATGGTTCAGAGGGAGTAGCCCAAAGGCGATAGAACCCCCCTCCCCCCTCCCCCCCTTGTGTTCTGTAGTCTCGGGTAGAGTGGAGACAGGAGATGCTGGACCAGATGTCAACGGGATACTGAAAATGTAACTAGTCTAATCGGGATATAGAGCTAACTGGAATCATGGAAAACTATTGAAGCAGGAGATGCGGGACCAGATGTAAACGGGATACTGAAAATGTAACTAGTCCAATCGGGATATAGAGCTAACTGGAATCATGGAGAACCATTGAACCAGGAGATGCAGAACCAGATGTAGATGGGATACTGAAAATGAAACTAGTCCAATCGGGATATAGAGCTAACTGGAATCATGGAAAACTATTGAAGCAGGAGATGCGGGACCAGATGTAGACGGGATACTGAAAATGTAACTAGTCCAATCGGGATATAGAGCTAACTGGAATCATGGAGAACCATTGAACACTGATGTAAATACCAGTACGCAAAAATAGTGAGCTACACACGAGGTTGTTTGAACGAAATACAGTAATTCGATGCTAGCTTGTCCCATCACATGATGTCATGATAACAGTATGAACCAATAATCTATTGTAATCTATTGTAATATACTGTAATCTATGTAATCTGTTGTAATCTCTTGTGATCTATTGAAAATCTACTAAATCTTTTATTATCTACTGTAATCTATTGTAATCTTTTGTAATTTATAAGAATCTATGGTAATCTTTTGTAATCTGTCATAATCCATTACACGCATCATAATTGGTTATACTCGCTCGTAATCCATCCACTTCCATAATAATCCAATAAAATCCATCCTATCCATGTTTGCATTATACAGTTTTCCAAATAAACGGTTTACGAGTCATTCAAGAAAATCCGTAAAAGAAACAACCATGCTGCTCTTTTTTACTAATCCACTGCATTCCATTAATTAATACGAATGACTTAAGCCATCATCGAGAACAATCAGAATCAAGCTACAATGGTACAAACACAAGTAGTATTATCCACGTATTGTACACTTTGCGCTTTCCACTTTCTAATTAAAAGAACAGCACCGTACAGACTGATCTTTCATACTGATTCGGAAGCAAAATGTATGTTAAGAATTACATTTGGTAGACGTAATACGAAAAGTCAATCAGGTATTGCCTTCACTTACCGTATTGTACAATATGAAAAGGAATAAAATGAAATTTATTTGATTGGAGTTTTTTATTATCTGAGGTGTCAAACACTCTAAGACTATAATGTAATTACCTAAATTATATAAAATTAACACCTAACAGTATACAGGTAATACAGATCAATGTTAGATACAGTTATGTACATTTACCGTGAGCATGAAATAGATAACAATGTTGAATAATACAGTGGGAAGTAGAACAAATTAGAAAGTAGAACACCTTATTGTGAATAAATAACAACCTGTCGCTGATTTAGTGGAGAGTGCGACATATATAAGCTGACTGGGCATTCGGAACCAGTGGTGTGTATGGAAGAAAGTCAGAAATCTTCTCAGAATCGGTCGTTTTAACTACGGTATTTTCCCTATATGTTGAGTAATTACTTGGTCAGCTGGAGCCACTGGGAAAGTTAGTGACTTGAGGTATAGCTACTGGGGAAGTTAGTGACTTAGTGAGGTGTAGCTACTGGGGAAGTTAGTGACTTAGTGAGGTGTAGCTACTGGGGAAGTTAGTGACTTGATGAGGTATAGCTACTGGGGAAGTTAGTGACTTGAGGTATAGCTACTGGGGAAGTTAGTGACTTGATAAGGTGTAGCTACTGGGGAAGTTAGTGACTTGGTGAGGTATAGCTACTGGGGAAGTTAATGACTTGATGAGGTATAGCTACTGGGGAAGTTAATGACTTGATGAGGTATAGCTACTGGGGAAGTTAATGACTATGTGCACGACTTGGGAAGTTTCTTTGGTGCCATTTTTAATCAAATTTAGTTATTTGTCATTTGGCAAATGCTTCAAGCATGTGCTAAATGTTCCATACTACATATTTTCCCTCGCAATTTTGAACTGCTAAAATGTGGATAGGAGATCTAACTAACCCATGTCTGTCACAGTGTCTAGTCTATAAGAAAAACTGTCATCAATTTAGGAGTAACCTTCCTTGTGATTGACAGCAATTGAAGAACACTTGTAAGGAGGTCAAGGTCGTACAGGAGAGATGTTCCTTTGAGATCCCCATGATTCTCGGTGAGTCCACATAGATGGCATGCATATCTTTTTATACATATAAATATAATAGAGAATCTCATGGTGACGTTTTTATTGATGTCTATCCTTTACGTCGCGTTTTATGGTTTGTTAGGCTACTTTATGGTGGATTTTACAATGACATCATAGCTAAATTTATTCCTGGCGGAATGATCCAATATACGCAAAGTAAATAAAATTGCTTATTACACATCCGCCTTCCCTAATGATTCGTTTTATTTAAAACATTTTGGTAAGCTAAATTTAAATTACTGGATATAGTCAGACATGGTCTGCACAAGGGATGTATAATCCGACCTTATCCCTTTCTATATCCGACCATTTATACAGTAAAGCTGCCTTTCTCTGATAGAGAATCTCTATAAATCTCCCATGATTCTCTAATAGAGAATCTCTATAAATCTCCTATGATTCTCTTATAGAGAATCTCTATGAATCTCCTATGATTCTCTATTAGAGAATCTCTATAAATCTCCTATGATTCTCTAATAGAGAATCTCTATAAATCTCCTATGATTCTCTAATAGAGAATCTCTATGAATCTCCTATGATTCTCTAATAGAGAATCTCTATGAATCTCCTATGATTCTCTAATAGAGAATCTCTATGAATCTCTTATGATTCTCTAATAGAGAATCTCTATGATGTTGTAAACCATCATGGCAAGCGACTTCAAAGTGCGATATATATAGATATATATATATATATATATAATTGCTGCACTACTTCCTACTTAAAAGGAAGAAGTTTTTACCTCAGTTACATTGTATTTCAATTGTATACTGACACACATAGACATGACAATGGTTCTATTTTAGCGGCCCTAACTGAAGTGAATGAAATAGAAAAAAAGAAGATTATCCACGATACCATCGAGCCATGGACCTTGGATTTTGCAAAACGCATTCAGGTCCTCATTATCTTTCTGAAGTCAAACAATAACTGTTTATATATTTTTTACTGAATTTGCATCCATCTATAATTTTTTGGCATACCTGATTTATTATGTCCCCTGAGTGATTGCTTTAGCGAGTGATTCTAATCGGAGAGTGTCCATCAGCCATCTGTCCATTTGTCATTCAGTCAGTCAGTCAGTCTGTCTGATGTCTACATTTTCTTTAAAGAAATTTCTTAAACCCGCGTGCCACTAAATTCTGCTATATGGCAGACTGTAGCCCGCGGGTTTGTTTCGACCAGATTTGCTCTGGGTATTGTCATCCGAGCAGTGGGAGGTAAATTCAGCTGATTATATTTTCACTTAATTTTATCGAAAACATTCTATTGCGGAGCTTTCTGGTATCACAGAAATGGTCCCTCAGTTAGTATCATTCACATTTGTTCGGGCATTGCAATTTCAACAAAGGGAGGTAATTTCCCCCAATGTTTGCATTTACAGTTGAAATCTTTTCATCAAGTGTTTACGGTATGCCAATTGAAGTTTCCGTCTGGCAGACATTGATTAGCCTCATTCAGATTAGTTAGCATTTGAGTATCGCCATCCTTTATTATATTTTTGTATTTTTTTATTTGTTTTTAATTTTCTCCTTTTATTATAATATTCATGTGGTGATTATGAGGCCTTTTTAGCATTTTATTTTTGCAATCATTTATTTACATTTTATGATTTTTATTTAATTTCTACACCCTTCACCAAATATCTGCATATTTGTATTTAGTATTTTATACTTTCTGTTATTATTTATTTTTTCTGTAATTTTAACTGTGATTTGAAAGCATGTAAACTAGTAGTCCTGTAAACTGTTAAGTCTTTACATCAGGCTTAATAGAACAGAACATTTCTTCTTCAATGCCATTTTTTATATCGGAAATTTTTTAAGGCATTTGAGGTAAAAGTTAAAATTGTTATCCAACAGAAGATATTTTGTATGCAAGAATAACATAAGATAAATCTAAAACACACCGTTATACATGAATATTCACCGGATTGCTGATATTTCAGAACAGGTTTCATGAATACACTAAAAACACAAATAGATTACAACTCGTCAAATTCATGGACTTATGGAATATTTATGATTCCATTAAATGGTATGATATTAGCAGGATTATTTTATTAAATGGCATTATATCAATGGAATTATTCTTCCAATGGGTAACATAATAATCTGATTAATTGGCAAATGGTATGTCAACAGAATTTTTTTCAAAGGTGTGATATTAGCGAGGAATTGAAAACAATTAAAAGCAACATATTAACAGATATGATAATTATTATTATTATTTTATATTATTTTATTATGTCATTTATATTATTTTATTAAACAGGATTATTCTAATGAAACAGCATATTAAATAGACCATACTGTTAAATGTTTTATTCCTAGCATTATTCTAAAAGGTATCAATGGGATGGTTCTATTCAATTTCATGCTATTAACAGGTATTATTTCATTAAATGATATATAAACGGGAATCTACGGTAAGGGGGTGGGTAGGATATCGGCGTCTGTCTACAGTTACTGTGTTTTTGCCGTTTAGGACCTTCAAGGTGTCGCGCAACTTTGCAATGATCAGTCAAAGGTGATACGCGTCAAGCTATCAGCGATGTTGCGTGAATACAAACGGCAGTATATACACCACTATATCGGCTTCGCAGGACCACCGCCCATTACCTCGCTACAAAATTTGTGAGGCTTTCTATTTTATTACCTCGGAAATCACGCTTCGTAACGTACTCCGAGACTCGTAAGGTACTCCGAGACTCGTAAGGTACTCCGAGACTCGTAACGTACTCCGAGACTCGTAAGGTACGCCGAGACTCGTAAGGTACTCCGAGACTCGTAACGTACTCCGAGACTCGTAACGTACTCCGAGACTCGTAACGTACTCCGAGACTCGTAACATACTCCGAGACTCGTAACGCACTCCGAGACTCGTAACGTACTCCGAGACTGGCAATGTCTGTCCTAATCCGTGTTATTAGTGCAGCCTTCTCAGTTATTAGTTTAGGAAGCTCATTTTTGTTATAGTGCTATTTTATACGTTTTTTATTTTCTGACGATGCTTAGGCCATATCAATGTTTTTAAATAGAGTATTTGTTGCTGTAAAGTGTGTTAGACAGCAATGCTATTAGTGCGCTTATGCAAATATGTTTCGTTTCATTTCCTATAAAACATAAAGCACTCTGTATGCACAAAAACATGTCAGTTTGTGTATTTTGGGATATATATATATATATATACATAGTTAATGGCGATCTTCACAAGCAATATAATATATAAAACATGGCAGTTTGTATTTTTTTGGATATATACATAGTTACTGGCGATCTTCACTAGAAATATAATAAAAACTAGAACATTGATGTATCGTGTGTTAAAATATTTATTATATACCTCCGCGACGCCATTTCCATTTCAGCTTCTCTCTCTTCGGCAAGCTGCTGCTGTGTTTGTGGGATGAAATACAGGGTGGGTTGAGAAGCATTCTGTTCTACAATAAAACACCGAAGATCAAAGAGATCAGTGCGGATCCCCTCGATGCCCTCTGCCTCGAGTTTAAAGAACGTTTTTCCGCCGTACTACACGAGTTAGTTATCGAAATTCTGTTTACTATCTCGCATCTGGGGTTAATATCGTAATCCTCTTTGAAACGCCGCAGTCATTTCGCATTAAGAGGCTGGGTAGCCACGTCAGTCTCGGGCGATTACAGGTAACTCGTAACGTACTCCGAGAGTAACGCCTTTTATATAGACTATAACTGTATTCCTTGTATTCCTTGTATTCCTTGCATTTCTATTTAGTCATAGTTACCATAAATTTGTAGTGTCTTCGATTCATGTGTTGGAAGGGCATTAGAAATCAAATAGAATATCATTTCATATCATTTCACGGTTGTGTTAACGGTTCTGTGATATCAGAGTTATATCATCACTTAATTTATTTAAGAACCAGCTCAAGTCTTACCTTTTTACCAAAGCTTTTTTATAAGGTTATTCTTCTATCGCATAATTTTATCGTTCCTCTACAAAATGTTTATTTCGGTGCATTTTTAATTAATAATTTACATTGATTTGTCGAATATTTTACTACTATTTATAATCTGTACTCATATCATGGTAGTCTTCTTAACTGTTTTTCGTAGTTTTTATCTTTTCTTCCCTTTTATAATTTTTAGTCACCACAATTTATTGTAAAGTGTCACTGACAATGGACATTATGAGAGGCACTATAAATCAATAAGTTTCATTTCATTTCATTTCATGTGTTACGCTATGATTTATCTTATATGTACATTCTATTGTGTTATGCAATATAATTAGTTATCACACGAAATGTATATAGGCATTTTAGAGACATATTAGTTATTAGGGTGCCTTCAAAACAACTGGATTACTACTATTAATATAGACTGACTAGTTTCATGGATCACGAACTATCGCGTGAATACTGCTTTATCAGGTGATCAAAATAGTAATAAAATGCAGGTTTTATTAGAGATGCATTAAACACAACTGTCTAAAAAGAATGCAGCAAAACTGATAAAACTATCACAATGCACATGGATATAATAGAGATCGAGAAAAACTTTTGGCAGTTTCTCGCATTCTTATTGGGCGGTTGTGTTTTATTTATCTCTATATGAATCCGCGTTGTATTCCCACTTTCATCACCCGATAAAACATAGTATGTATAGGGAAACTTGTGATCATTAAAACTAGTTAGCCTATATAAAAAGTGTTTCCCTCAATGTCTGAACTTGCTATTTGTATCGAGGAAATAATTGAATATAATTTAACTCGTAAAATATTAATTAATCAAGATAATAGATATTAATAAAAAATATAATGTTAATATTTATGTGATTGATAATGTTCATTCTATAGTATACACTTTTCTTTCAACCTTCTTTTACATGCTCTCATTTATCAAAAAATATTCTTACGTTTGAAATTTTGTGAGAGAATTTTTCAAAAAGCAAACCTTTCTTCAGCTGGGGCTTGAATAAATGACCTCCAAATAAGCGATTGCGTTGTTTTTTCTCCGCATTTGTCTTTTATAGAACTATAATATACCAATTAATGTCGCAATAATTGGAAATATTTGCTTTGAAGGGAGTTATTGCCACTCAATTATTTAGAAGTGGTTAATAAACGTGATTTATTGGTTTGAAAGTATGCTTGGGAAATGCATTTGAGCGATTTGTTTAGAAATTTTCTCCAGTGGATTCACATGACAAGCTGACTTTGTAGGTCATTTCTTGTCATACGGCCTCCAAGTCCCATACTTCTAGTCCAGGGAGCTCACAGAGGTTCGAGTTTAAAGGACTTTCCTGCATCGGTAAGGTGAGACTAAAAATCAGAGGACCTCATCGCAGTTTTTATCTCCGAGTGATTGTTTCAGCTGGTAATAAAATGTAATGAATATGAATATTCATGATGTATTGGTAACTAGCGGTGATTATTCGTGTGTTATGAATATTCATGACTGATTGGTGGTTATGTAAGACTTTTTTCTGTGTTATGAATATTCATAACCAATTGGTGAGGATTTGAGGCTACTCATGTACAGTCGCACCCATATAAGTCGTACCCGATCTCTTGACAAACCGTCTTAGTCAACAGTAATTGTCCGGTCCCATTATTTATCCCATTACACATAATTAATTACGGCATTAGTGGGAGTCGGCTAAAGTTGAATAACGTCAATCGCGACAAGTTCATGTTGTCCCCGTTGTCCACAAACGGTGTTATTTATGACGCTATCAGGCGACACGCTCAGCACAAAGATCGGTAATTTGACCGGCATCACTCATCAGTCACGGACGCTTGCCTACAATACACCGTCCCCGTGCATGTTGACCTAAACGAGTTAGACTGTATTATGAATATTCATAACCGACCGATTGACGCTTATTTAATGAAACTTATCGAGTGTTACGAATATTCATGACGCGTTGGTAAATATTCGAGGTTACTTATAAACTGTTATGAATATTCACGATCTTGTTCTAGTGTGTTGGCATGCGAAAGAATCATCGGCGATCTGTCATTTCCCGTGTCCGCATCGTTTGAGTCGCAACATATCGACGAAACTCAGGATCTGGGCGTACAGAACTTTAAGCGTCAGGCATCGGGTATAATCGCCGACTTCCCCAACATCAGCATCAAGGACTTCCTGCGACCGAGGAAGCGGCGTAGTTCGGCCGCGCCGGATGTGTCCGTGTACGAGCATCGCTACCAAATCCGGTTCAAGACGTCGCTGATGATCGGTCAGGAGACGTTCACGCTTGAGGTATGCCCTACGGAGTAGGTCCGAACAGGTGGCAGTGGTGCGTAGGCACTGGCAACAATGGGTAGATTGTGGGGGGTGTATGCTAATGGCTAGGCACTGACAGGTAGGTAATAATGCGGAGGTGTCAACCAGTGAGCAATGGTAGGAGGCTGTACTGTCTAGGGACAGGTAGGCACTCATGGACAGACTCTGACAGGTAGGTAATAACGCGTAGGTGTTAACCAGTGAGCAATGGTAGGAGGCAGTACTGTTGAGGGACAGGTAGGCACTCGTGGACAGACTCTGACAGGTAGGTAATAATGCGTAGGTGTTAACCAGTGAGCAATGGTAGGAGGCAGTACTGTCGAGGGACAGGTAGGCACTCATGGACAGACTCTGACAAGTAGGTAATAATGCGTAGGTGCCAACCAGTGAGCAATGGTAGGAGGCAGTACTGTTGAGGGACAGGTAGGCACTCATGGACAGACTCTGACAGGTAGGTAATAATGCGGAGGTGTCAACCAGTGAGCAATGGCAGGAGGCAGTACTGTTGAGGGACAGGTAGGCACTCGTGGACAGACTCTGACAGGTATATACGAATTGGTGTCATCTAATACGTAGACACCGACAGGTAGGCATCGATTGTGAGGTGATTGACAGGAATTTTGCGATGGACCCAGTGGTAGTAATAGGTAGCGGTCAAAATGTGTTGCCATTCTGCAATTACCTGATGACCTTTTGCCCCAACGTGTTACAGACCGTGTCACTGCCATTGCTGGTGACGACCAACACTAGCCAGAACTCTGATTGTCGAGCTGCTCTCATGTGGCAGTGCTTTGACCCTGACCTTGTAAGTACCCTGTCGAATTGCCCGTTTTCATCATTTCCAATGGGTTTATTATATATCTCTATTCACTAATTTTGATGATTTTTACGGGAGCTTTTCTCTAACTTACTATAAATAATAATAATAATCCATTTTCTTTGGGGGCGCCCTAATAACTAGTTATGTCTCTGAAGCGCCTATATACATTTTGTGTGATAACTAATTATATTGCATAACGCAATAGAATGTAAGTTAAATCATAGCCCAACACAACCGTTTAATGAAATGAAATGGAATTCTATTTGATTTCTAGTGCCCTTCAAACACATGGCATTAATGGTCAGTATATGGCAAAATATGGGCGTACTCGATTCTTAGAAATCATTCTTTGGGAGTTTCGTGTAATAAACAAGTTCCTGGATGGGAAATATCCACTTAATTACAATGCGGACCATGGATTGGGAAGAAACAGACTGCGGTTCCCCCGGGGTTTCGCACCTCGTATAGACTTCTTATATTTGTAGTTACGAGCAAAAATATGTATGTTTATTGTTACAGCAAATCAAAAGAGTCATTTTAATATAATGCATCGTTTGATACGTAATTTTAAGTAAACAGCTAAGCATTTAACTCAAATGACTTTCAATAATGGATAACAGTAGTAATGAATAAACCAGATGGCAAGGGGAGGTAATTACTTGACATCTGCGGAAACTTTAGTATTAACTGGTTCCGATTTCACAAAGGATAAACCTTGTTTCTGCATGCGGCTGGTTGTAGGAGAGCAGTGAGATCCCATTTCCCGAGTCGTTGCCATGGCGCACAGTCGGTGAGATGTTGAGCCGAGAGTTCGAGGTGAAAACGGGTCGAGGTTTAAACTCCAGTCAGCGCAAATTCCTGGGCAGCGAAATTGCCGGTACTAAGTTTGTTTAAATCGTTAGTCATACAGATTGCAGTGTATTTTGGATGATGTAAACTTTCGATTTGGTTTTGTCTTCAAAATATCGCTGTAAGCCTAGATTAGCCTAGATTAAGTGGTTTAACAACTCTCGGCCATATTGTATTGTACAATAAGGAGTAACACCTCATCTTTATAGATTGAGATGAGTATCAATGCAAACTGTCACACGCAAGTATACTTAAGCATTAATGAAGGCGTAATTTATGTTTTGCGAGGATGTATGCAATAGTAGATGTGTACTTATTGAAGACTATAAAAACAATGTACTGCCAATGTATTTATGAAGGTGTAAATGTATTTTCTTGTATCGTGTGTTTGTGAAGGTGTGTATGTATTTGTAAAGGTGTGAATGTTTTTTAAAGTGTGGCAGTAAGGATGTAAAAGTGTGTGTGTATTTGAGAATGTGTGAATGTATTTGAATATGTGAATGTATTCGTGAATGCGTGGATGTGTTTGTGAATGTGATGATGTATTTGTGAATGTGTTGATGTGTTTGTGAATGTGTGGATGTATTTGTGAATGTGTTGATGTGTTTGTGAATGTGTGGATATATTTGTGAATGTGTGGATGCGTTTGTGAATGTCTGGATGTATTTATGAATGTGTGGATGTGTTTGTGAATGTGTGGATGGGTTTGTGTGTGGATGTGTTTGTGAGTGTGTGAATGTTGTAAAATTGTGAATGTATTTCTGAATGTGAATATATTTGTCAGTGTTGATGTATTTTAGAATGTGTTGATGTATTTGTGAACGTGTGAATGTATTTGTGATGATGTATCGGGTTTATTTATTTATTTGCGAAAGGTATGTTTTTAAGGTGTGACTTTTTCTGGAGATCTGAAAGTGTGAATGTACTTGTAAAATTTGGGATGTATTTGTGACGGTGTGAATGTATTTCATGTGTGTATTTCTCAAAGTGTGAATGTATTTGCGAAGGTGTGAGCGAAAATCACGTGCATGATGAAATGATGGTGACGTGGGCCCAATTTAACAAGGTAAAATAATTTGTAATTTTCAATTTATCATTTAATCTCACTACTTAAATACATTCTTATGATGACTACATTTTTATTTCAACATACGGCTCTAACAGTCACATCACATAGCTATGACACAGAATTTAAACCCTGTACATTTCGGTGCCATTTCGTTTCCTATCTATGTACATATGTAAGCGTTTGTGGTTCACAGCCCAGGAACAAGCCAATGCGGTTCTGGGAGTGGTTTGATGGTATCCTCAAGTTGGTCAAAGACTGTCTGGAGAAACCGTGGCAGGATGGGTAAGATATACTCTGGGTCAGTGGTTCCGAAAGTTTTAAGTTTGCGGCAAATGCCAAAGCAACGGCTTCATTATAACCAGATTAATCACCCTTGGGGAAGCAGTTAGTTGAGTGGTAGGAACACCGGATTCGTAACTGAAACGTAGCGGGTTCGAAACTTCCCACCAGTCGACTTTTCTGCGGTGATCCTCAGCAAGTCATTTATCCCCGATTGCTGGAGTA
>WURV02186670.1:0-12755 GCA_011762755.2 Epimenia babai | reverse complement strand
CATTTTTCAACGGTAGCCGCACGTGATACCACGTTCCTTTAGCCCATACTTTGACGAAGCAAGTCAAAACGTCCCCTCAACTAAACGTCCCCTACAAAAAACGCTCCCCTACCAAGATGTTCCTCCATATCGCTAAGTATTACAGAAGCCTAAACAATTTATACTCTATGTAAAATGATATCTTATGTAAACTAAAAGAACGTAGAACGTTGCTAAGAAGCACACTAAATCTTTTCGTATGCATTGACGCCATATTGGTTCATTGTTGAGAACCCGTTGTTATGACAACTGACGTCTGACTTCAGTACTCTGTTAGCCTTGTATAAAGATGGTTTTTATTTGACAAGTTCCGCGACTGGTAGCCTACCGGTATCTTCTGTATCACTGTAATGTGAAAGGAGCAATATGGCATACACGTGATAATACCTACTTGAATGTATACGCTTCAACTTGCTATTCCGTTATCGAATATTCTTTAAAATATGATGAAACCAACGATGAGCCGGTGTAAGAACTTCTTCCTGTTATATTGCAAAGAATAAACACTTCGGATTATTATTAGTTATCATTTAAGTCGCATTAGTAACGGGTTAACTATGAGACAATAACAGCGTACTAACCACCACCTAAACTAGACGATAGCTTAACTGTACTAATCAGTTGGACGTTATAGTAATTTTATAACTGTACAACATAGGCGATTCCGCCACCGTATTTATAACCAATTTAAGTGACCTTGGAGCGTTCCGGAACTATGACGTAATTTATAACCAATAGAATTGCTCAAAGCTACCTTGTTTACAAGTTTAGATTTATATGGAACTCAGTGCAGCTATTTCTGTATACAGCCTTAACAAGATTTCGCCAGTGCAGTAGCACGATGGGTGTATAACAAAACACTACATCCACTAAACATCGATAAAGCGATAAGAAAATAACGTATTTCTATGTTTTTTCTCCGGTGATAAGTAGCTACATTAAGCGTCTCGCATAACTATGACAGAGCTGTCAAGAGTGGATATATGTGAGACTGTCACCGCCCACGTGTGCCCTTTAACGAGCTCATAAATTCACCCAGCGCTAGACTATGTTTAGCTGCTGGCGTTCGCCCCGTATGTATTAATGGCGTGAACGCATCGATAGATGTCACCTAGGATGTTATAAATGAATCAAAAGTCAAAGAAGTGCTAGTTGATCATTAGCTGCTATAATTTGGTCGTCGGATTGCTAATAGGACACTTGCGATATCTCAACTGAGTGCATGTATGAGGTAGATGACAGGGTGTGTGGAGTCAGAAGAGTGGTACGGGGGGTGCCTAGTGCCCCGATGTGTCACTTGGTGTTGATAGATTGGTGGTGGGCCGAAGTATGGCTACTGCGGCCGACTTACAACTGCTGCTAGGTTTGTCAGTCTCTACAGATAGATGATAGTTAACCAAAGTGTGGGCGTTCCGTCAATCGCCTCTATTAATGGTGGTTGACCGAGGTATGGTTTCTATTGCAAGCAATCTCTACGCAGGATCGTTGACCGAGGTATGGTTTCTATTGCAGTCAATCTCTACGCATGGTGGTTGATCGAGGTATGGTTTCCATTGCAGTCAATCTCTACGCAGGGTGGTTGAGCGAGGTATGGTTTCTATTATTGCAGCCAATCTCTACGCAGCGTGGTTGACCGAGGTATGGTTTCCATTGCAGTCAATCTACGCAGGATGGTTGACCGAGGTATGGTTTCTATTGCAGTCAATCTCTACGCAGGGTGGTTGACCGAGGTATGGTTTCTATTGCAGTCAATCTCAACGCAGGGTGGTTGACCGAGGTATGGTTTCCATTGCAGTCAATCTCTACTCAGGGTGGCTGAGCGAGATATGGTTTCTATTATTGCAGTCAATCTCTACGCAGCGTGGTTGAGCGAGGTATGGTTTCCATTGCAGTCAATCCCTACGCAGGATGGTTGAACGAGGTATGGATTCCATTGCAGTCAATCTCTACGCATGGCCGTTGACCGAGGTATGGTTTCTATGTCAGTCAATCTCTTCGCAGGGTGGTTGACCGAGGTATGGTTTCTATTGCAGTCAATCTCAACGCAGGGTGGTTGACCGAGGTATGGTTTCTATTGCAGTCAATCTCTTCGCAGGGTGGTTGACCGAGGTATGGTTTCTATTGCAGTCAATCTCAACGCATGGCCGTTGACCGAGGTATGGTTTCTATGTCAATCTCTACACATCGGTGATTAACCCTGATATGTTATTTATATTTCCAGTTGTCTTTGAAATCAGCACCATCATTAATCAAATATATGTGGTAAGCGTTGACATTTTAAATACTGCAGGCGTAATGATTTGATTAGCTGCCATAACGGTAAAATTCCGAAGAGACAAATAATATAGCCCTCGGCTCATGCATCCGACTATGTTAACTCCTTTTTACTGACTGTGCGTATTTTTCTTCGATCCGGTGATAACTCTGCCGATGGCGATAAGGTTTAAGAAGATATACTAGAGGAATATTACATATACATTATACATGTATAGAATGTATATACACATATTTAGTTATGTGTACGGATATCTGTGTCACCGGTAGTCAATCGGGTGACCTTGTTACTCCCGCAGAGGGAACATAATGTTTGAATTTGGTTTTTTATCTGAAATTATTGCATTACACGCTCCCCTTAACCAGGGACAGTGGATAATGTGCCCGCAGGGTTTCACCTATGGGACACCCCACGGAGCCTGAGATATTTTTAGAGCTCCTTTAAGAACTTCACAAGCGCAGGTAACTCATGCATCTGGCCAATGGATGATTAGGAATATGCACATGTGATGTTTCGACGTCCGGGCGCTCCACCGAGTGGCAAACCCAATATACCGGTAACCACCCCGATTTACATTGTCCGTTAAAAATAGATTATTGGTCGCTCCCACGCGCAGCAGACGTCCTATAAAGATGGAGATGCAGGGACGCCAGCTTACAAGAGCGCTTCCTACTCTCGAAGAAGGTTGCGATTTTTTAAAAATTGTTCTGGCCTCTTATTTCTTTATAACGCGCTGCCGTCCGTCTCCATATCTTTGAAGGTAAACCCACCAAGGCCGCCATATCGCTCGATCCACATACGTAGCTACTCTTTCTCAAGGTAAGTCATACATTTGAAATGTCTTATTAAGATATAATAAATCAAAAACCTCGTATGTATGTATGCATATTATATAATACAATTGTTAGTTTTTGCCAAATAGAATATAGAAGGTGATGATAATGTCTAGAGTATCTTCTAACATTTTACAGAGTCGTTAACGTCGAATGCCTCTGAAATGAGTGTTCGTTATTGTTGGAAATGCGTACATACCCCACGAAGTTCTAGCCCATATCTAAGTGTCCGGATGAAGTTTCCTTAAATGAGGATAAGCATCACCCTGTAGAAGTAAATGTCATTTAGCCTACTGAATAGTTGTCTATCTTTCGTGCCAAAGATTCTAAAGTTCACGCATTATTGTGGATTAGTAAGATCTCCGTTTTATTAAATTCAATCTTTTTTTACATTAGTAAAATTAACTTGTGTTGGCCACGACCATTATTTAATGTTCCGATAATCAATGAATATGTTACATATTCGATTTAAGCGCCCTTAATAAGCGGTAAATAGGCAAAAACCAAAACTGTGTGTTGTTGATGCCTTTAACTGTTTACGTAACCGATAATGTACTTGAAAGACTTGCACATACATGCACGCACACACGCACACTTCTCACCTCTCGCACGAAAGGCCGTGTCTTGGTTATATCACAACGTCCACAGCGTTGAAAAATTTAAATAATATATAGAAATTGTGAGTAAATAGACAAAGAGATGCCGATTAAAATTCATTTGAAATATAATTGTCTAAAGTACAACCCTCGAGAGACGCACCCGAAGAGCATAGATTGTTCATTATTTATAAAAACTGCTGACACGCAAACACGGAAGTGAAGGGTCGGGGAGTTAAGTATACATAGCCCAACAATAATAACGTCAATCTGTATAGCAATACGACAAACCCGTCCGTATAATTGAATGATAAAGACTTTAATTGCACATCTATGTAATACTTAATAATTATCATTCCTAGCAGATATTGCATATAAACTAGTTTGCGTGTCCGCTAAAGAGAATTGCGATTACACGAATATCGCATCTTGAAGCGAGCCATGTGCTGTTTCCTGCAATATTATGCCCAGATACGTTAATTTTCTTTTCGTGTAACCGCTATCGCAACGTTAGTTGAGCTCTAAAGGCGCAACAACATTCAAGATGTTATTCACACTGTAGAAAATCTGTTTGTCTCGAGTGTTTTCGCATTAACGAAGCGGTGATTGTTTTCCAGACACATTGATTGTGATTTTGCTACGTCGATCTGAAACGAAATCGGCGTTATTTTTGCTATAACTATATTAGCCTCGCTATCTGTTTAGGTCATGATGAACAG
Source organism: Epimenia babai (assembly GCA_011762755.2). NCBI lineage: Eukaryota > Metazoa > Mollusca > Solenogastres > Cavibelonia > Epimeniidae > Epimenia > Epimenia babai. Next base: position 8,293 of record WURV02186670.1, on the reverse strand, counting down.
TCGTGGACGGAATCTCATCGCCGTGTGCTTGGTAGTCTGTTATTGTGGCAGCCTCTTGTGCCAAGCGCAAAAACGTTCATTGACCAACAGGTATAGCCTAAATGAAATATATGAAATGAAATATATTTTAATTAAAGTGTACTAATAAGCTTAGCCGACAAACACACTTTACGTGAGTTAACGCTGCTAATAACCTATGCCTGTAATGTTATAGATAGTTTGCCTACAAACTGCCTACATTATTTGACTACATTACCAACAATCATAATGTCTACTTGAATGGCAATAAGGCTACTTTACTTTGGTGAATATTAGAAGTCTCCGAATTAAGAATCGAGTATATTTGTCCCCTATGGCCCTAGGAATTATTCAAACCTTTACATTGACATCGGACATTAGTAGTCCATTTTGTTAAATGCTGGATACACACAAATGTGTATATATATATATTTGTGATGGTAATTAGGATTGCCAATATGGTTCTATAAATAGTTGGAGAGAAATGCACAGGAAGAAACCTATACCCCTGATGGGACACGAACCATCAGGGGTATCGGTTTTTCCTGTGCATTTCGCTCCAGCTATATATTTATTGTTCTTGGGATATTAATTTAATTGGCCGATCACACAGCCAAATCTAGGAGACTAACTGGGTGGAGTAGCTTGTTATTCTTGAGTATAACTTAAGTATAACGACATTTACGACCTCCTTAGATTTGATGTCAAACGGCGCGGCATGATGGACTTTAGCCTGGCGGTGATATACGATATCTGCGACCTCAACAAAGATGGCCGACTAACGTTTGTGGAATTTCGCTGCTTACGCACCGTCGCCAAGTCTCTATTCCGCTGATAACCTCCCGGCGCAACTGACGACTGGGAGTTATCCTTGTATGCTTCCAAGCCCGAAAAAGCTCAAACATAAACGCAGATAATCACTAATTCACTTATCTATTTATACCACCAATGTCGTTCCACAGACCGTCGTTGGGGTCTTGTAACAAAATAAAAAAATAAATCATCTGAATGGCAGAAATATTAATTTTTAAAGCTTAGTTTTTTTAATAGATAGCCTGCTAAGATTCTTCGGAGTCCGCTAAATTGTGTAAAACGCGTCAATTTTTTCATCTGCAACGCCGTTCGTGTTATGAACGTGACCGCTTCAAATTTGGCAGTCAAATCAAAATGGCCAGCGTTCATCTCCACGACGAGCGTGGATTGGTTTTTAATGCTTAGGCAAACTATAATTATGCTGAATGATGTGGAATTCATTTTAAAAGATCAAGCCACAGAATCTGAATTTCAATTGAATTAAACCCTCCATCGTATTAAAAGTATAGGCGAATCAGGACTTTCTGCGTTAAATTCAACCAAAATTTCGTGAGCTGAGAGTAACAAGCGGCTATCTGCATTTCGACTTTTAGTTAATTGTTATTCCCAACCACATGCCAACTTTGTTCATAGCTACTTGTTTTTCTCATCATATAACCTAGTAGTATTCACACATGAATTGTGTCTATTGCAAATATAGTAATACTTTGCAGGTGACCAATTTTTAACATAATACATGTAAATAGGGTAGAATGTCAGATAGCCAGTTGTTATTCTAAGCTTCCGCAATATCAGAGAATGTGCAACAACGAAGACTTAGGATTCCGACGACAGTGTTTAAACGGGGAAATACCATGCCAAACATCCGCAGTGGATTTGACCTATATTTATCCTAATTTACTAAATCATTTACTGAAATATAATTAATTGAAGCACTGTTAATATGGTTATTGATGCATTGCAGCGCTATATCATATTTCACTCACGTATTATATGAGTATGGTTATATATATGTAGAATATATAGAATATTATCATCGTTGTCAATTCAGACTATATCATAGTCATTCACTTAGTTCTCACGCAGCATCAAATACAAGTTTGAATTAAATTCAAACAATTTCATTGCATAAGTTGCTTTTTTACGTGCATATTGTTCCTTCTTTTGTATCTATGTATTTACACTGTTAATGTATTCACAGTCAAAGCATGAGTAGAGGTATTATTTCAATAAAGTAAAAATGCAAAGGTAACATCCATAGATCCAATGGAATGAAGGGTTCCTTATATACTGTAGTCTGACCCATAGCGTGCATGAGATGCCCTCGTTCCTTGGTCATCGGCAAAACTAGTCAGACCCCAAGCACACGCATCGAAACCATGTCTAATGCAAGTCTGATGTAAGGAACAACAACGAGCAGAAACGACTCAGCAAATACTTCAACCTTCCACAGCACTCCTTAGAACACCTTAATATGGCCGTACCTAAAGTGAGCTACAAGCAAAAAAAAACTCAACAAAAACGTCGATGAACAAAAATCATCGCCCATTGTATCAACTGTGTTAACAAAGGACCTTGAAATAGGCTTTATGGCTCACTACACCAGTAAAACATTTTTACTAACTTTATGTTACTCCATCCAATTATTTCAGACCTATCCTTTAATTTCTATGGTATATCGTACTGTATCGTATTTTTACACACATTACTTTATCCAACATGTACATTAAGTTGTTTACTTACCGCCATCACTTAAAAAAGTAAATTCGGCATTTATATCCCTCACATTAACGCTGCCTGCTCAGCTTGGCAAATGAAGGTTTGCGAGGACTCACAGGGGGGGGGGGGTTGGCAGCTCTATAACAGGCGCCGGTAAGCAAATTTACTTTCCCAGTGGATATTAATTTGCGTTGCCCCAAATAAATGTCACCTGTAATTATTTAGGGCTATGTCGACCCGTGCATTCGGGATAAAGTACCCTACACAAGAATACAACGGAAAAACACAACGGCATTGCCCGGATTCGAACCGCTCACCTTCAGGTTCGGAGGCCGGCGCTCTACCACGGAGCCATCCCGTTCCCCGTTTTGCTTATCTCCATTGACTGCCCCTCTATACACATCTAACTCTTTCCTATCTGTATTTATACAAGTACATCTACATATTTTTGGAACACTGTTCGCCACGTTATCATTTACAGTCGCTTCTGCTATTCTTTGTATACTCTGTCCGGTGTGCTGTCCAGCTGTTCTTATTTCTATTTACTTCACTGAATCACTCGTTATTCCATTTGTGTCCTCCTGCCGTCTTTTTGTACCAATCATCGTATAATGATATGTTACGTTAAGCACTTTCATGATATTTTCTGTTCATAGATTTTGTTATTGAATCACCTGATTAAGTGGAATGTTTATGCAAAAGCTTTTGATGTATAAAACTAGTCCGACTTTACTAAAAGTGTCGCCCTCCATCTTTCGTTTTTATCGATTTCCTATTAATGTTATTTAGGCAATTCAGTATTATCCACTCTCGTCCAATTATTTGGTATCTATTTCTTGTATTTTACATGTTGGAAAATTTCATTGCATAAGCCTGACGAAACATATTACATATACGCGCGAGCTCTCTTCTGAATAAATTCCATTAGTCTAAAAATGTTACCCTTGCATTTTTTTCTACTTGATACACAAGATTTTATTTGTTTTTTCTTCGGTGTTCTCGTTTCATTCGGGTAAACCGTTAGTAGGGGGAAGCAGTTAGTCGAATGGTAGGAGCACTGGACTCTTACCAGTAATCGAAAGGTCGCGGGTTCGAAACCCCCATCCGATCGCCTTATTGTGATGATCCTCAGCAAGTCTTTTTTCATTGATTGCTGGAGTAAACCCGTCGCCAAAATGGGTAGACGCTTGAGATCATCTTTGGCGTGTGATATGCGAGTGTCGAATGTATTGTATCTGCGCTGAATGCATCTGCCATAAAAAACATTAATTGTCAACCGCATCTGAGAGCCTCGGCTGATCATTGCGGTATATAAATGTTGTACTTAACCTTTTTAAACGATACAAATCTAGCGCTTACACGACATTCATGTAGCAAACGCGATTCGACTTAACTCCCACATTGAATATAATGTCACTATCGGAGCTGATCCCGTAAGACCCTACGCGCTAAGCAACGACCTAGATCATGCATTGTGCTTTCACCCCGTGTGTATTGTTAGGCATATCAATAATTGGCGCGCATTCGGCAGACGATAAGTAAACATTGAATGATTTATTATGGCCATGTTAATAAATAGACCAATAAGTAATCCGTGAAATATTGATAGAGCCAAAAGGGTTGAACCTAATTTGTTTACCTCGCCGACTCAAACGATCCGCAAGACGTAGTAAGTGCGTAATTATTCATGTTAAAATATCGATCTTAGTTCTTTTTGGTCATTTCTACGATTTCTTTACAAACTTTTGCGCGATTGTTGAATAGTTCGTTTTATCTTACGTGTTAAATGAATAAGACTTAAAATATTACCTAAAAGTGCTTCTAAATCCATATGCATTTTAAAGCCACTCTAGTGCTTCTCATTTGACTCTCGCACATATTAGAAATTCTTTATTACATAAAGACTGTAATACTAAAGTTAACCAATTTTTACAGTAATAAATAGGTTCACAATTCAACCTGTATCTACGTTCAAGAAAACTTTTTCCCGACGTACAGATCGGTGCTTAATATGACGCGAGAAGTATGAATTTTGAGAAAGATGGAAAAAGCGACACTTACTATATAATTTTAGCGTATTTTAGCCTTAGCCTAATTATTCGTTTTACGTTTAGGTTCAGTTGAAATCGAGCCTTCTGAGGTATCTTGGTTTCACTAGTTCAAAGACCGAGGCGACGCATCCTTTTGGTTTCACGGGGAAAGTCAAAGTGGGCCAGAAGGGACAAACTGATGAAGATTCAAATCCAGCGACCCATGGAGGTAGAGGAGCGACTCCCGGTGTATAGCGGTCGGCTAGGCAGAGACCCTACTATAACACGAACATTCAGCATGGAAAGCATCGAAACGAAATTGTCGCTATTAACATGTTCTCTAGCTGATAACACCGAAATCATAGAATCGGTCAGACTACGTCCACGGAAACACGCCCTTTCCACTCGAAATACCTCCTCTGTGCCGGCGAGAGCGAGTATATGGGAAAAAATTGCCAATGAGAGACGGGGATGTATTGAAAGAGCATTGAGACAGCGGAAAAACCAAGGAGATTTCGCCAGCAATCGAGAACATCATGTTAGGCACGTGACTAAAGTTAATGACTTGTACGATTATTTGGATGAAGATGAGGTCGTGGCGTTGTTTAAGTCAGGATACAATAAAGGGCTGCATTGCGCAAAAATGACAAAGAGCAACAGCACCACGAATATAACAAGGGATCAGACGGAAAGAGTGCGCATGGTGACGTCAGGTGGCGGTCGGAGAAAGATAAGGACCAACAGCATAGATTTTGATAAGTTACAAGTTGCCGTGAAAGGTACGCGAAATGCTCGAAGTCTTAGCGGCGGTTCAGAAAGCAGTTCTAGTTTATTGTTGACAGGCACTCGTAGCTCGATATCAAAAAGGGCAACGCACTTGAATTCCTTTGTTGTATCAGATACTTGCGATATTCGGAAAGGAAATGAGTTTGATGATTTTGTGAATGCAAATCATAGCAAATTCTTAAACAAACCCGACTTAAAGACAGATATCATCAAAACAAAACGTAATTTGCAGAACAAGGTTTCAGAGGCGACTTTAGACAGGAAGATGACATCACATGTAAAGAAAACAATCGAAACAACGACACTGGCTTTGAAAAGAATGACTGGTCATAGTGGACCAAGGTGTGCCAACAGTCAAACGAACAGCCAAATTGAGTATCCGACGTTCGCAAGGGATGATTTGTGTCGGACCCCGCGTACTACCCGGAAAATTCGCATATCGCCCCAACTGAGTCGGGTTATCAAAGATGAAATCCGCGTACGAATGGGTCGGCCGCACCACCACAGAATCTGTACTAAAGATATAGATGGGTGGAACGCCGGTCAACCAATTGACCGAGCACACCGTAATCTCAAGGTGTTTAACTGGCTACTTACGTTACAAGAGGATCAATTTGAGGACGAACAGAAACAAATACTAAACGATCTCCCGCTCGGCGAAGGCGGATATGATCCGAATGACATCATTAACATAGAGTCATGCGACGAACCGCGGGTATTCTCCCTCTCTCGCAAGGTATTCTGAAAATCTTCGTTGACCATCACTTTCATCGCTTGAACACATTTATTGTGGCAATTCATATAAATTAGTCCCAAGATGTCATACATCGCGTGGTGGCCATGTAAAAAATGACAAGTTTGATTATTTGACATAACCACGATCGTCGTGCAATTTGCGAAAACTAGAACATCATCAGCTCAGATGTGTAATCTCAGATGCTGAGCCAAACTAGCTGCATGTATGTTAGGATATACACCTAACCTCGCAAGGCGTTTCTTGTTAAATCATGCAACAAGGAGTAAGCCGAGTAATTCAGATCGCGCGAAACAAAAGAAAAAAGATTACATCATCTCGCTAAGATTTGGATCAGTTCAAGCGTTTTTATATCAAAACATGCTTCAATTTGCAAATGACGATGTAGACTTGGTACACAAAAGCCTGTGTTAATATAAATCTTACTCATCAATAAACGTAAGGGTATAGTGTAGTCTTTATAGCTAGCAGATATCTACGAATTGAGGCTCTCCGATACGGGTTTAAAAAATGTTCAAAGCAACCATTCAGAACAGATACCATGGTTATGACACTCGTATATCACCCGTGATATCAAGCGGCGAACCATATTTAGGATAAGTCTTCTACCGTTGTCGTGGATAAATGACTTGATTAACACAGAAAAACTGACTGGCGGGTGCTTTCGATGTTTCGGTTCCGTGTGTACAGCGCATAACTATTCACGTACACAAAAAAGATAATATAAATAATCGTAGGTCTTGTTAATCTTGTAAAATGTCGACAGCATATCTACATATACTATATTGGCCTTTTTGTGTTATAAGAGTATTTGTTGTATTAAATATTTGAATAATGTTGTATAGAACGTACTGACCAAGGTTGACAGATCGGAGATCTCACTAAATGGCAAGGGTAGGTTCAGTCTACCGAAGGGAAAGACAAATAGACATTTCCTTACTAATTTACGTGCAGCTATCACAATGTCCTTGCCAACTTTGTTCTATCTTTCCAAAATCAAAGATCAAACACACAATGCCACAAATATAACAAACTATGACGACAGACACAAAATCTTTAGTTAAAAACATCAAACTACTTTGGCCGTATTTACAAGAGCAGTGTGGCCTAGATTAGTGTGCCCTTTTAAGGACAAACCCTTATCGTCGGATACCGAAAATAGTAGGTCACGCGTTGGAATCAGTGGCTTAAGATTGTGGTCACGCTGATTAGACGCTGGCCCGCTTTATTAAGGCCTGTCCGCTGTCATCCAATGGCGAGCTCGATCCAGTGAAGTTGGATGATAACACACAGGGACGACTGCTCTCACTCGAATTCGAGCACGGAGGTGGCGACAAATCCAACGAAGAAACTTATTGACTTTTACCATCGTACCCACAATCATCATCATTAATTTCAATTTGACATAGTTTAAATGCGGTAGCTACGTACGTACCTCAACGTGTCTATCTTATCCCGATGTATGGATGACATTTTAGATATTCATTAAGTACAATAACACCATATTGACTGACTGTTTTATCCATTAACCCACTCAAACATTCTACACTTCTACGTTTTGCTACCTAAGTGCTTTTTAAAATTAACCGATTGTTAAGCAAATCTCCTTTGTCTACATGTGCGTATAAATAAAGCGTAATATTGATCATGAACTCGGCTACATTAGAAAGAAATTTTCCTGGTGGAGGTGACCGTGACACATTATGAGTATATAGTGCATGCTAATCAGAGAGTAACTCTGAAAAAAGCTCCGCGATAGAAAGTTTATGCCTCTCTCGCCAGGATCCTGTCTTTCCTTCTCGATTAAACGATTGTGATCCCGGTACCTTCTGATACATATTTGATACCGCCGTTATGCATTGTTCACCAAAGTTACAAGATACAATTACGTTTTTTTCCCGTACATCTCTTGTGCCTCGATACCATGCAGTGGTCAATGCGTCCTGACCAGCTGGTAATTGCACATTATGAACTATTATTTTTTTTGTATTATAGTTCGTCTTAATGCCAAAATCAGAGTCGAAATGCTGTTAGCGTTTCATATAGGAAAGAAAAAATCTTTTATATTACCGAGTTCGATTTTGAACCGTATTCCTCGTATTCCTTGTGTGTCTAGTTAATCATAGCAACCATAAATTTGTAAAGTGTCTTTGATAGCCATGTGTTAAAAGGG
>WURV02186648.1:0-12758 GCA_011762755.2 Epimenia babai | reverse complement strand
ATCTATCCATACACACCCGTATCTATCCATACACACCCGTATCTATCCATACACACCCGTATCTATCCATACACACCCGTATCTATCCATACACACCTGGACTTGGTCAATGAGTATCTGCAGGTAGGCATCTGTTTCTGTCAATTGAGTCTCAAAGGTCACCGCTCCACACGGCTGTTTCACAGCAGATTTCTACAACGAAAAGTGTACAGTTGTAGAAAATGTTTGCGTGACTAAAACCACAACCTTCCCGCTGAGCAGCCTGCAGCTAAAATCAACGACATCAACGTTAAATTTATCCTCTCTCTCCCTCTCACTGGTATTTATAATAATTAAGATGCTGTTACATGAAATATTGGACAAACTTTGTATTAGAACTGGTTATTGTAACATTTAATTATATGTAAAATAAGTTAACAAATTAATTTAAGTGTGCCTCACATAAATACCATTAACCCTTACGACACTGAAAACTGTGTACATCACGTTACTCTAGCAATACAATTCTGTGACAACTGAGTACTAAGGGTTAATAAAGCACCTCGTGTCATGTCATAAGTTTTAATGAAAACAGGGGCATGTGGCCCACAGCTCAAGATTTTGTGAGTGTTTCATGTATTATGTCATTATTAAAAGGTATCTGATAAATGTTAATATCATTATTTTTACTTTAAGTATCTTGGCATGACACATGATGGCGGATTCTAAGGCACTGATCCAGTTCTCCCGCTCATCCCCATCTCGAGCTGTAAAACAAACCGGACAAACAGGTCAAGGTCGTTGAGTCGCTTGTAAAACACACACTCATCACTGAGAATATTAATAAAGAAACCTCCAAATGCTGTGTGCAATAGATTAGGCTTTCGCACATGCCTAAATCTAATCTGACTTCGAGTCAAAAAGTTGAGTGTCAAAAAGGCAACTTACATACAAAAAACACAATCAGCTATAATAATGAATCCCTATGTAGTTCTGACGAAATATGTCAGGATAGCCGCGTTAGTCTGATGATGAACAAGGAATCGAAGGACAACACCGTTTATGACTAACTATAATTTATTTCAAAACTGAGAAATTTACGTGAAATAAATTATAGTTAGTCTTAAAAGAAGGTGTCGTCCTTCGATTCCTTATATACTTCTGGTCACCTTGAAAGTGGAATGTTTTCTCGTCGACGGTAATAGTAAACGTGCTGTCATCTTCGTCATCTATGCCAATGCGCGCACCCTGTAGAAATTCACGAATTAGTTGATACAGTTTTCATAAAAAAATTACCGTAAATATTATAATGGATCGCACCAATTATTATTTTGAGGCTGTTATTATAATAGCCGAGTTCGTAAAACAATACGATTAACGCGGCATTTATGGGCTTGTATGGACAATATATATAATACAATATATATATATTATTCATCGTGTATTTTTTTGCAAAATTTTTTACTTCATCGCTCCAATCATTGGGTAACTTAGTCTGTCACCATTTTGTATGCATATATTAATATTGTGGTATAAAATATAGTTTCCCAGCAATCTGGGTCGAGTGTTCTGGCATACTAGTCTGGGTCGAGTGTTCTTCCCATAGGTTTAATACTATAACGAGGGTCGAGTATTCTGGGTCAAAAAGTGAGTGGGGCGAGTGTTCGTATACCCCTACAGGAAAGCAATGGGTTGAGTATATCGATATCATTATATCATTTACAACAAGTACCATTCATACCATAATTACCAGTTAGCGCAACAGTCAACAAAAATGAAGTGTATTGACCATCATTATCAGAATTTGATGACACACCTTTAATCGGACACATCCCCGAATAGAGCCACGCTGCATCTTCTCCTTTGACTGTAAAGTATTGGTAAATATTGTGACATATCATGACAGTAGAAGAAATCAACCTCAGAATGTTGATCATCAAATGACTGTTTTTCACATATTTTCTATGTATGCTACTGTAAAAAATTGTGTAAATAATCATTTTACATTATAATTTGTACTGGTAGTGAATAGTATTATTAGCAAGTAACTTTGCCGAATGGCTCATTTGAATTTTATGTAAAGTACTTCTGCTCTAATATCAAACAAGTTGCAAAACATTTTTTGGTCCTTTTTATTATGATTTGCTCATAATTCAGGCAACACTTGGCTCAACTTTTCCCATTATGCTTGTTGTATAAGGTTATGGGACATGATGATGACTTAGTTAACTTAAGCCAAGGGGACGTTATTGAAGGGGAGGTTATGCCTCTGGTACAGTTTTTGATGAATTAATAATGACGTGTCAAGTTACATATATGATATTTAATGAAACTCACAGTATAATATGACAATATTCCTCTGGCTTCATCTAGGACAAACCAACGATATTGCCAGCCTTTTACAACATTAGTCCATTTACTTAAAGGGCCTTCCATAACGTTGACATTCGCCATTTTTAGGTCACGTGGTTTATAACTTGGAATGGATGCGTCTAACTAACTAATTTTTACCATTCACGAGTATTCTTATCAATTTTAGATCGTATGAGTCAACGTACTATGTAAGTCATAGTTGACGTTTGTTTGATAGTAAAATATACAGCAAAAAGAATAGTTATGTAAACAGTTAATAGAAGGTGTCCATGGTGATTGTTGTTATTTCTGCCATTAATATAGAAAAGGTAAAGGTAAAAGAGAGTTAATCACTTACACTACCAAGTTGTTACATAGTTAAAAGTTAGAAAAAGCCCATATCAATCATTTTTGTATAAAGTTTTACTAACAATAGGGGATAATTATTTATATATCCAATATATAGTCATGTAACGTGTAATATGCAAATTTGCACGTGCAATTATTGTACGATGGATTGTATAGATTTATTGTTATTGCATGTATATAGATATTGTGTAAATTTACTTGTTTATTGATTAATCCAACAAAATAAACAAATATTTACACAAGTACAATGATACGTATCGAAATAGTAGACGCAATTTCGTAAAATGTATAGTATAACATCCTTGTAATAACATTAACACCTATTTTTAGTCGAGTCGTCACGGAAATTTTAAGTAATGTTAGGATATCCTTACAGTAAACGACGCTAACAAATTCTCGATGAAAGTAGTAATAAATACCAAATACTTGAATCAGATTTGCTAATAAAGTACGAGGTAGTTACATTTGGTTGTTATACGTTCTCCCGTTTGCAATGGCGGCCGGTTTAAATGTTTGAGGAAGCTCGACGAGTCTAAACATATTGCATAAAAATAACATTTTAATTATTATGAATTTTCACTTCGTAGTAGAAAAACCATATTAAGTATTCTACACAATGAGTGACGAAACTTATCTTGGCCCATACAGAGCTACAAAACTGGTACTAAATTAAAACCGTACTCTCAAGCTATTGGATTGCAATTTATATTAGTACCGTATTACACATTTAGTCACAGTTATGGCTTAACCGAGCTGTTAAACGTAGGAATATTGTCTTCAATACAATTCGTTCCATAAATTTTCAAAAGTACAGTTACATAGGGTCAGTATTTTTCAAAACAAACTTTTTATTACCATTAGTTACATTAATTAGGCAAAGACTTCATCGGAGAAAATCTAAACCTCAACGATTAGGTCAACTCCAAGAATAGGCTAATACACAGGCCACTGTATAGGCCTAATAAATTGGAATAAACATAGAAGCTGACAAGCTTTATCAATGTCTAGTGCAACTATAACTGATCTTTTCACCATTTATCACTAGTCTATCTGAAGAATTAAGGATAATCACTTAATCACTCCCCCCTCCCACAAATCAAACTTTTGCATATCATCCTTATTGTTTCAGTGGAATGACGTCATCAGAACCTTTCGTACTGGAGTTCCAGTTGGACGGCACCGACGTTATATGAAAACATATGATGACTGTTTTATAGCATCTGTGGCTATTGACTGGTTACATGAGCACCTAGTTAAAAATGTTAACTTTGGCCCTTCAGTCAGCAGGTATCCACAACTTGTAGGTTAATTATTTTACCTTCATTATTGCCACCTTGTCCACTGAATTACATAACATAGGTATTGATTCAAGTAGGCAGACTAATCAAAACCAATCATTGTCCCATTAAATTGTCTGATGATAACATTTCAGGCATTACCTTCTTCAAATGTTTATTCATACGAGTGTACTTGAAATTGACAACTAGCCTTATTGATACAATTCAGTCATGTTAAATAGATATTTAAAATTGAAGATAGTACAGTCAAATGTGCGATGTTCCTTGGTATTGCTTTAAATAGCCAACATTCAGCAACACATTACTAACGAATGCTATTGTCACTTTCCTTGGACTTTTGTGGACTGACATTTGGCAAGCTCATGTGGCATGTTATACGTTGACAAATAAATTCAATCAGCGTAACTCTCTCGTGATATAACATATGAGACAGTTTCATATTCCCCGTTTATATCCGTTAAATTGACGATTTCTTATTAACCATAATTTACATGTTCTGCTGAAGATCGCAAACTATACAACTCCTGCAAAAATTCCACAAGGCGCGTGTATTCGAAGACGTGCGAGATGGTAAATACAACTGCGAAGAATTTTCTGATGGCAGCCGTTTATTCAGGTCTCACTTTACAATCTTCATTCGGTATCTCCATATTGTTAAATTTTTTCAAGGTGTAAGCATATACTTGCAGTCCATTCCTTTATCGATATTTTACCCATAAACTACAGTGTTGCGACTATTTAGGAATCATTGCTATTTTTCTGCGTCGTGTCACACTTTGTTTGGTAATGGTAACCAAGGGCAACAGTGCAACTTATTCAAAAAGGGCATATATATGTATCATCGAAGCTTGTATGTCCATATTTATGCTACATATACGAAGAGACTGTTTACAGAACTTTCCAGCTTATTGTATGTAATGTACAGTTGTATTTATGTATTTGGAATATTGTAACATTTTTTTCTGAGCATTTTGGTATAATCTTTAAGCGTTCACCAATTTTCACATCTTTCTTGCAGGATTATCTATTGTTCACCATCGCCGGATAAACCCTCTCGTCCCGCGTTGACTTCTCGCACCAACCTCAACCAGTCGAACGCCGTGACATCCAAACCGGATATGAAGCCGCCGCCGATGTCGTCAAAGCCACCTCAGTGCCAGCAGCTCGTCACGAGGGAGTTAAGCGCGTCGGAAATCCGCGACATTTGGAAGTCTGCGGTGCTGAGAAGGTTGGCAACTTGGCAGGACTTTGGCTGTCATCGTTCATTCGCGCATTCATATTCATATATCCGTTAATGTCACCATTTATGCGTTTATTTCTATTACCATTCACATATCCATTCATGTATCTATTTGCTAAACCTCACCTTGACCTTAAGAAACCAGATCTTGACTTTAAGAAATTTGACCCTGACCTTGAGAAGTCAGACCTTGACCTTGAGAAATCAGACCTTGACCTTGAGAAATCAGACCTTGACCTTACAAACCGGACCCTTAACCTTAAGAAACCTGACCCTGACCTTGAGAAATCGGACCTTGACCTTGAAAAATCAGACCTTGTCCTTACAAACCAGACCGTAACCTTAAGAAACCTGACCCTGATCTTGAGAAATCATACCTTGATCATACCTAACTGAACTTCGACTGTATATAACCACACTTTGTACGTGAACGCACTCGAACGATTTCGTTACCACACCACCCCCCCCCCAGGCTGCAGTCGGTGTTGGGATTGTCTCAACTCAGCGATATCCTGGACGAGTCCTTGGTCAACGGCGACCACATCGTACACAACTGCAGCTTCATCAATAAGAACGGCGTCGTGACAAACATCAACCCCAAAGGTCGCCCCTCGATGCACTCCGCGTTAATAATAATCATAATAATCATTGGTAAAACCAGCACCAGTACGACACCATGTGAGGTGTATGCCACTTCACCTGTAGACATTCGCTATTCTTCATACCCGTAATCGACATCACAGGATTTTTCTTTCATAACTCAACAATAAAAACAGATATATCTAAAACGAGGAATAATTAAGACGATAATTGATGGATTTTTGTGATTAATTTTGTGGCTAAATAACCTTAATGTCATACCGATTGGTATACATATGATATTATATTATTGAGTGTAATTTTTCTGTCCAATGTTGCGTGAACACTGTTTGGATGTACGTTTGTCCTTTCAGATCAGCTACCCCATTGGGCTCTGTCAGCCATGCGATGTCTAGCCCACTGTAAGTACAGTGTTTACTGTTTGGGTTGATGAGGGTGTAACCTCGGTCTACGTGGAGCTGGGATTGAATTATAAAGGAACGTGGGAAAGACTGGTTCAATCCATGTTCATAATTACCAACTAAACACACATGTGGAGCTACAGATACCACCCCACCCACGCACACACACACATATACAGACGTGGGTTACAACCATGCCATATTAGCTACGTTCCATATATATGTTGGTTCAGATTTTCAACGTAGCTGACAATCATGAGTGGATGTGGCGTTTCAGTTATTCTTGTATTATATATGGCTTTTACTGGCTCAATAACTCACCCAAAATGGGCGAAGACAATAATTCAGAGAGAACCGACGTAACAGCTTCGATGACAATTTGAGTTATAATGGGTAAAATAGCTGGAGAGAAATGTACAGAAAACACTAATACCCTTGATGGGACATATAAAATATATGGGACATACAAAATATATGGGACATACAAAATATGTGGGACATATAAAATATATGGGACATATAAAATATATGGGACATATAAAATATATGGGACATATAAAATATATGGGACATACAAAATATATGGGACATACAAAATATGTGGGACATACAAAATATGTGGGACATATAAAAATGGGACATAAAACCTATACCTATGATGGGACCATCAGAGGTATAGCTTTTTCTAATGCATTTCTCTACGACTATTCAAAGAAGCACAATGGCTACCACCATAAACATCACATTAATGGGTGAAATGTCGTTAATAGGGGCTTATTCTGAATAGTTAATGAATAACAAGTTTCTACTATGATAAACTATAACCGGACAATAACAGTTTTTTTGTTGATGTTAAAGGGGCTAGCCAATGTGGTTCTCTGAATATTTGGAAGGAAATGCACAGAAAAAACCTATAACTGTCATGGGACAATCAGAGGTATAGGTTTTTTTCTGTGCATTTCTTTCCAAGTTTTTTTGTTGTGTATGCTTTTGTTGTTATACTTAAACCATTATAGCTATACACAACCTATTGATGTTTACGTCAAGAATTCATTAGGCGCATTCAATTTATTTTACTGATCATCTCTAGTTGCAGATGTTCTCGTATGTTGTCGATAAAGGCTGGAAATCTCTAGTGTTCTAAAGGTGTTAAAACCAAAATATGCAGGCGGAAATCTGTACTTTGTGGGTCAGTTAGTTGGTCATGAAATCAGTTGGGAGGCCAGTTTGAAGGTCATGGCTTTGGATTCTTACTTTTTCTCTGCGTATTTCCCAATATGAATCTTGGCTTATTTACTTATTTTTCCATCGCTCGTGCCTCAAAAAAACAGCGACATCCGTTCACATTCGGAATGCGTATCTCAACAAATTCTGCAAGTGCGACTTGGTCATAGTCGAGGGTACAGCGTGTCAATCAAAGATGTTCCCACCACACTGGGCAGTCATTTTAAAGCTGTAACGAAATGAGTTGTTCTCTCGAGTTAACATCCAACGTCACTGGGTTGACATATTTTCCCCGCAGGGCCGGACAGAGTCGACGACCACCTGCCGATATATCCCGGTTTTGAGAAAGACGTTTTCCGCGTGATTAAAGATTATTTCGACAGTCTGCGCGAACCTCTGCTCACTTACGAGATGTAC
This sequence comes from Epimenia babai, assembly GCA_011762755.2. NCBI lineage: Eukaryota > Metazoa > Mollusca > Solenogastres > Cavibelonia > Epimeniidae > Epimenia > Epimenia babai. Next base: position 4,878 of record WURV02186648.1, on the reverse strand, counting down.
GAAATCTTCACCAACGTCTTCGGTACGAACGCGTCTCGCGAACGTGAAAAATAGACAACCTACGGCAGAGACCACCTAAAACGATAATGTTCAATTGTAGCGATAATTATTGTGATACCCTCTCCTAATTCAATCTATGTAAACAACGGTAATTTTTTACTCTCGTCAGCTGCAACATATTTCTACCTAAAATTAACAGCCAATTATTTGTAGATAATACGAACCACAGACATCGTAAATCGGTTGTCTCCCTTGTATGTACAATCGAGCCAGTGTATACTTCACTTTACTCGCATCCCACCGATGTATTGTATCGATTAAGTCTTCATTTTCGGTTTACATTTTCAGTCGAGGCGGAAAACCGCGGATTGCGTCGGACGCGTCCGTTTCCCGACGCGGCGATCACATCGTTCGAGTCGGTCGAGAACCTCATGCTGAACCTCACGCTGAACAACACGCTGAACGACATCTCACCGAGCGGCGACGACAACGACGCGGCGTCCACCGACTCGTCGCGTTCGTACGGCCTCAACACCAACATCGATTGTCTCGACTGCGTCGACGTTCGGCAAACGGCGATCAGTCCGAGCGACAGCGACGAAGCCGAAGCAACGGTTCCACATTTCGCCGACAGACACGATGATAATAAACCGAGCGCGACGACCAACGTCGCCTCGCGCCGCCACATCAGCCCGTCGTACCTAGAAAACAAACGCAACACCGAGAGAAGTACCGCCAGCTCGCCGCACCTCGAAGACTACTGCACGTTGCCCCGCGGGAAAGCTTCCATTCGGCACGGGAAACCCGATTACGGTTACACCGTGGCTTTAGTGAAACGCGCGGACGATGATCGAATCACGGTGAAACATCGAACGTCGTACGTGAATCCGTCGTATGTCAACGACGAAAACGTGAACTGCCTTCCGCGATATCTTTCGCCCCGCGACAACGGCGTTGCAGACCCCGATTTGACCCGTTCAAATTGGCGTAAGGTCCGTCACGTGCGTTCTTCCTCGCAGGAAGTCGAGCCATCGCCGCGAGACCGCATCTCGGATTTACACGATCCCCCGCCGTACGTTCCACCCCCCAGTTACCAGTTGCGCGAAATGAAGCGCCGGTCCAATCAAAAGGCGCGTGCGGATGACGCGCCCTTCCACGTGACTCGTATCTACTGCGACAACCTCTCCACCACGAGGTCGACGGCGAGAAGCCAAGAAATGCGTCGACGAAGTGCGAGTCACTCAAACCTGTTATCTGACGCTGTCTTTCAGTCAGACGCACCCGAGAAACGTCTCTCGAAATCTCAGTACCAATCAACCCCAGGTACGACGTACATACATATAGACATACAGTAACGCGAACCTATTGTCAACTTATTAATCGACTATTAAACAATTTGCATATTTCTGTTTTCTCAAGCCTTTTTAATTAAGACCTGAAAACTGATGACTTCTACAGGTTTGCCATGACACTGAATGGGCTACACTGAATGGGCTACACTTGTATATGGCAAATATAACAACCCATAATGTACTTATAAATACACCAGTACTTTAAACCCATCAAGTTCCTAATTTGCATATTTCATGTCTCAAACCTTCGGAATTATCAATAACAATTACTTGATTATCACTTGTTAATTATATCGTATAGTACGAAAAGTCAAAAGCCAAAAATTACACCTTATAACTTATCTAAAATATGTGTTAACACAAATTTTTGTATGGAGGTTTACATGAGTTCAAGAGTTGCAATTGTATCAAGTTCCGCATCTCATTACGTTGTCTTTTACTTTTAGGACTTTTGCAAAATACGAGCTCACATATTGCTGCATAGTGTTTAGAACCTTGATCATCCGTATGCTGGCCAAAACATGCAGCGCTGGCCGACTACATACAGCATGATCGTTAATTCACGAATTTATAATCCTTACTGCGCGAATAATTTTATTTCTAACCTCGTGTCGTCTGCTAGCCCTCGTCGACCAGGACCGCAACGATCGGGTATGCGAGGCGCTCCAGCTCACCCTGCTGCTCCTGCCTCCTGCCAACCGCCGAAAACTCCACCTGCTCCTGCGGTTAATGTATAAAATGTGCCACAACATCTACCTCCATCTTTCATCGTCGACATCTCTCCGCGTCGTAGTGCGTCTCTATCCCATTCATTTAATCAGTCAATGGATATTATACAATAAATCGATGAATATTATACAATAAATCGATGAATATTATACAATAAATCGATGAATATTGTACAATAAATCGATGAATATTGTACAATAAATCGATGAATATTGTACAATAAATCGATGAATATTATACAATAAATCGATGAATATTATACAATAAATCGATGAATATTATACAATAAATCGATGAAAATTATACAATAAATCGATGAATATTATACAATAAATCAAATAATATGATACAATAAATCGATAAATATTATACAATAAATCGATGAATATTATACAATAAATCTTATAATTATTGTGTTGATTAATTAATATTCATCAATTAAAAGATATCGTGCGATAAATATATATTAGGAAATTACTAGCTAATTATCAGTAAATCTCCAATTAATTAATATTGTACAATTAATATAGATTCAATTGATAAATATTATGAATTTAATAAATATTAGGAAAGTAATACTTATTACACAATTATTAATTATTAAATCCATTAATACGATTTGTATTATAAAAGTATCATTTTAGTAAGGGAAGAATGGACAAGGTGGGTAACAAAATGACCCTAATCTTAATCCTTAATCCACGCGTCAGGTTCTCGAGTCCTTCTACCGGGCGATCGTGGCGAGTTCGGATCCAGCTGACATGGATGAACTGCGGGCGATTCAGGTGGTCACGTTCCTGGTGGATCACTACGCGGAGGTGCTCGCCGTTCCGGAGAAGCTGGCGACCGAAGTGGAGAGTTGCATCGCTCGCCTCACGATGGCCGAGGTGCGACTGGGTGACATCCGCGTAAAATAACGCGTAACGAAAACCTCCGGTCGCCGTTACGTTAACATCGGGATTGGATAAAGTCGCTCTATGGATCCATTATACTGCAATAACGCTATACGCATATGACCGTGAATTTGAGAGTAATTTTTGCACTGAGTAACTTAGTCCAAAGTTCCGAAGTTTACATTGATAATGTATGCCCAAATTTCACCATATTTTGCGTTTTTCGCAGCCTCACAGGAGACATCTGGGTAATACACTGTACTTATAGGCTCATTACCAACATGATCGTTTGTATTGGCTATTTTTGGCTCTAAAAACTAGCTTAATTATGTGGTGGAACACAACAATTTAATTGCACTCACTTATATAGGGTGGGGGGATACCGAAAAACCAGTCCATTTACGCCCCTGATTCCAAACGTCTACTGATGGCTACATATGTCGCACACTCCGCTAAGTGATGGTAATAGGGGTAGCCAATGTGGTTCTATGAATAGCTGGAGAGAAATGAACAAAAAACCTGTACTTCTGCTGGATTTCAAACCCAACACCTCGAGATAACTGGTCTGTGCATTTGTCTCCACTCCGCTAAGTGTATTATCAAGTTAATGGTTATTTAGTGGGATAAAAACATAGCAGGCAGGTAAGCGATATGGCGGCTATCCATACAGAATCTTAAGTACAGCAGCATCTGCGGGGAAAACGCCCTAACAGAACCTCTCTGCACCAGACCCCCACGGGCACAGGGGTTTAAGGCGTTTTCAGCCAGAAAAATGCCACAGCTAGTATACTGGTTAGAGAATTAAACCAGAGAGCTCTGCATTCAAAGTCAAACGCTCCAACCACTACATTAACTGTCCCCCTCCAAGTATATAGATGGGCACCTATAGATATATATCCTCATCATCCTTTTACGTGGGACAGGATCCCATCAGGGTAATCCACCATAAAGACTAGAAAATGGCGATATATTCAAATATCACATTATGATACAAGGTTGGTTCTAACTTTTATACTCCACCGACAAAAAAACAGTAATGGCTACGTAGAAGTCTGATAACGACTGGTAAAATACCATAGTCCATACCTGCGTCATTCGTTGACTCCGGGCAGACGTTATTCTATTACAGCTGGTTTTCAAATATTTTCTTCAAATTCGTGAATATATCGCGCGTTCGTGTGTTACTTTCAGCCACCGGGCCACCGGAGAAAACTAAGCGAAAATCAACAGGTATTTCATTCCACTATTTTACGTTATGATTATTACGTCCGGTAAGAAAGCTTCTTCAGCCTCGAGTGGTCGCTCTTAAGGTGTCCCGGTTTCTGCCTAAATATCGAAAAGATAAGCGTGAAATTATCTGAAAACATCAAAGGTCGGTAACGGACCGACGAAGAAATGATTGCATTTGGTGTTTATCCGCGTCGCTGCCTAGAATTTTTTAAAGTTATTGATTTTTACGCATCGGTTTCACCAACACGTGACACGACGCATCTCGAGTTAATGATTCTCTAAACGAACACACATTTAGTGACCAGTCTTTACCTGAAGTTGAAAATTTCGTCAAACTATTTTTCAACTTAGTAATAGGGTTGAAAACTGGGTTAGAATTCCTTTAAGAACTACAATTCACGAAGTATCGCATTACATGGACCTTTGTGTTTCATCGATGATTTTCCAATTCCAATTTGTTCTAGCGATTGTTTTATTTTACGATATGGTGACATTCGTTCTGAAAGACAACGGATGCAGACGCTGCCGTGTTTCGCGATGTAGCAAACTGTTCTGTCATTTCTCCAGGCGTTTGACGCGAACTCGACTACGTTTTGTGTTCAAGTAAGCCGTACCGAGTATGAGCACAACAAGGCGGCGCTGTCCCGAGCGGAATTGGTCCAGCTTCTCGACGG
>WURV02186637.1:0-12758 GCA_011762755.2 Epimenia babai | reverse complement strand
TTATACGCAGACCTGTCTATCATGCGAAACGCTACCTGGCGCCTGCGGACGACGATGTAGTTTGAAATAATTATAGTTTCACTTAGAAGACCCACCCCCCCCACTTTGAATCTAAGTTTTTTTTTGTGAAAAAAGGTCGTCTTGTAAGTGAGTATATACGGTATCCTCGATGCTGGAGTAAACCCGTCTCCAAAATGGGTAGATGCACGATATTATCCTCGGCGGGGTGATGGACCAGTGTCAAAGGTATTGTATATGCGCTGAATAGATGCCAAAAACATTTCTTGTAAACCGCATCCAAGAGCTTTTAGTGGCTGATAGTTGCATTGTATAAATGTTTTGCTTTACCTTTACACAATCGGTGCACATTTGTTTCAGAATTCATGCTTCTTGTATTATACAGAGTATCATAACATACATACGGTACGTTTCTCACCATAATATACAAGCAAGCACACTTTTGGAAGGTCGGAAAGGTTTTGACAGGTCATCCATTAGTTCTAATGTGTAGACCGTACTCGAAACGGTAACAAAAGAGCACGAAATCAAATCAACTTTTATTTGGCATAAGCTACACATTACGGTAGTAATATTTTGATGAATGTACATGCTATATATGTAATATTAACATTTATAATAAATATAAATATTAATCTTATCATCTAATAATTACTTTTGTGGCATAAGCGAGCTTACTAGAACCTGTCAATCTCATGAAAATTTGGCATACCCAAGATCCAACAGTTTATGGTGGGTAAAAAACTTCATAAAAATAAGACGCTATTGCCGTATTTTTCCACATATAGTGCATGCTTATTCCTCTCCCCCTCTCTCTCCCCCCTCTCCCTTTGATATCTGAAACATCAAAGTGGACTTGCCATCTGAACTTTGATCTCTGATTAATATTCATTAATTCTATATTACTACCTGATTACGCCGAATTCCGCTTATAGAACTTACGGCTGCGAATAGTTGAACAGTGCGTATGTAACGCGGCGACGAACGTGCTTTTTGCTAGTATGATTTATTAACAACGTTGACATTACTGATTACGTCTTATATAAAAAATGCAATAGTCATGATTTTGAGCTCAGACAGCTCTGTCTGGTATCTTATCTCATCTCTTATTATCTCTATACCCCGAGTTGGAGTACGGGGTCGACTGCGATCGCAGACTTTTTTCGAGGAACTAATCAGTAATTTTACACACGATGCCGAGTAGTAATTCCTTTATATTCATAAATTATACTCTACCGACATCGCAATCATGTTGCATCTCTGCCCTTTTTCCCCCACGTGGCCCATTGCACCAAATATTCGTTAGTGCGGCCAAATTCATTGAGAACGAAGCCGTTCGAAGTAACGGAGCTAGACTGGGTAAAATACCTTCGATGTTTGTTTGCTTAATTCTAAATATACCATTGTGCTCTTTAACACCGGGTAGAGTGCTATGTACTAAGTACCAACTGTCAATACACAGGACTACTAGAGCTACCACATGGGAGGGGGGGGGGCACTATGGAAGCGAGTGTACATCGATCGTAAAGGAGGTCTATATACAGCCTTTACCACAACTTGTACTTGTTCGTTGTTCGTTGTGTACTCTCTTATGGTGACTAGCTGGTCTGTCTGTGGACCTGGTGTGTCTTTTCTTATGCAGCACCCGGAGCATCCTGCTAAGCTGTTGGTATATTAGAAGGAATCCAGACATGGAGATGAAAGAGGAAACATCAGTAGGTCCATTTCGTACAGTGACTGGATACTTCGGACAATGTATACAACCTGCGAGGCCTAAATCATAGTCGAGGTAGGCTGGTCAGCAGCAGAACGTGGTAGGGGTTATAGATGAAGTTGTACATGTTAATGACCATCAGTTCTTCACTGTAAATAGGTCACATATTTTGCTGACCTGTGAGGATAGATATATTAACAAAAGGATAGTGACTGTTTTATTGACTACTTGATTGTAACGTTTCATCCAGATACTACAATACAGTCAGAATAATATTTACCAGCATACAATGTGGATGGGGTGTATATAGTCATGATGATATTCACATCACGTTAGAGGATATATTATTCATTCGGCAAAGACTGGCTAGAATACCGCATAGCCGAAGTTCCCTTCGTGACTCAAAACACAATGACCCAAAAGACAATAGTCACTGGAACAATAAATGTTGGTGGAATGAAATGAAATATATTTAATTCAAATATAATTAGTAGCTTAGCTGTCAAACACACGTTACATGGAACAATAGCATATGGCTATGGTTTAAGATGGTCTAAGACTATAATGTAATTACTTAAGCTATGTAAAATTAATACCTAACAGTATACAGGTAATACAGATCAATGTTACATACAATTATGTACATTTACAGTGAGCATGAAATAGATAAAAATGTTGAATAATATAGTGTTATGTATAAAAAATATCGAGAAAGGGAATCATATGTTATATGTAGGCAAAGTCGCCATAGATATGAAAAATTAGCGAAAACAGAGACAGGCTAGAGACAGATCTATCTCAGAAAGTGTTGATTCTCAGCAAATTAATAAAGTACTGTTGACCTACTTAGTGACAGCAATGCCAAATAAGTGTGTTTTGAGATTGCTTTTAAATTGGCTGACAGTTGTAGATTGTGGTCATCGGCTGGGAGTGCAAGATGCGGGGTGTAGAAGCGTAGAAAGCAGGATCCCCGAAATTAGCACGTTTTGTATAAGGGACTGCAAGCGTGAGGGAGGAAGACGAGCGGGTTGAACGCACAGATGTGTTGATTGAGATTGTCGAGGTTAGGAGCTATGCCATGGATACATTTGTGAATAACGAGGAGGATTTTAAAGGTTATATGGGACATGAAAGGTAGCCAGTGGAGTGAGCGGAGAATTGGAGTTATGGGAGAGCAATGAGAGGTCTAAAGAAAATAATGAAAATGAAACCAACTGTGGCTCTGGAATATCTTGGTCTCTTGATACTGTCTGCTGTTCATATCCCGGAAGATTCCAGATCCAGAGATATTGATGCATTCTACGCTTTTTATCAATTTCTTCTGCCACTGTGATATTTGATAATTTCCACCTGACTAGTTGAGTGTATTCTTCTTTTGTATCTGACCAATATCAGTGAACTTTTTTTGCCTTTTTTGTCTAGTGCGTTGCAAAAACGCCTTTGATTGTAAATCAGGGTTATTGTGATTCTTAACTCGTTGCTAAATATCCCTCGGTTATAGATGTCGCGTTCGCGTAAGTGTGCTTACTCTCATCGTCCGCGGCGAAAATATAGAATTACCGCGATATTCGGAATGCCACTAAACGCATAAAGCGCATATTGGGCGGGGTCACAGTAACGGATTGATTTAATGAGTTAATGGACGTTGGGTCTTCAGACGTGGCGATACGTGCCGTATCAACGGCTCCCACCTTTGCCAATACCGATTTAATGGAACTGGAAACAGAACTGAGAATAACATTGAGCGAAGGAGCACTAAAACAGCACTCGCGCGGGTACGTGCACCCAACGTCAGTCAGTATCTGTCAGATATCCATACGCCAATGGACTCTCACGCGTAATATAGAGATCTACTACTGGAGATTTTTCAACACCGCAGTATGGGGTATTGCTTATGTTATTCTACATTTAGTTCCATTATTCAACTTCGAGTAGCGCTAAAACCTCGCCTTCACTTTTCTCTTTTCCTTTTCATAAACGTACCAAGGGGTACTCGTGGATCGTTGTATGTATATATGTACCAATTTATATACAGCACAATTTTAGTCACCGACTGTGGAGATGCCTAATGTGGCAATTCGTGACAGTATGCACAATAGATTCAGATTCCTATGAACTTTCATGATTGGAGAATGCTATGTTCATGATTGCAGAACGGTTTGAGTTAAAACAATCGTGGACTTAGAATCACTCGCCAATAACATCTATTCTTAATTGTTTTAGTTCAAATTACACCAGTCGTGCTATGAAACAAGGCTACAGCTATTTTTGGCAAAGATTTATTCTTAATATTGTCATAGGACTCAATTAAAATGTTACGGATGTCAATGCTAAGTGTTATCGATCAATGCGGAAAAACAAAAACCCGCACACACTATGTATATGGCACCGCATTAAGGTTTTCCTCACTCACATGCCCATCGTGGGAGGACTGCAAAAATTGCACATGAAAGCGTCTGGTTAATTACATCAATTGTGTGAATCAAATTGTTATGTTGATATTTTGCAGGTTGATGCGGTTAAAATAACCAATTGATTAGCTTCAATAATGAGTGGTGGGTGGGGACAATACCCGCCTGGTCTGGGCCGACTATTGATCATTTTTCCATTCATGCCACTGACTCCAAACACCTACAGACAGCTTACATATCGAGCATACTTCCCGTAAGTCTGTAAGCGCGATAGAGACCACCGACCATAGAGTATTCGAAACACACCCACGTTAGAGGGAAGAAATCCCGAACAGAACTACACTGCAAGGGATGCCAAGATCCCACATAGTAACGAGGGTTTAAGGCATCTTTGGCTCGAAAAATGCAACATTAAGTAGAATGATTAATGCCTGATCTGACCATTACGCCACCTACCATCCTCCTACACGAATACCTTAATAGTAGTAATTTTACGACACTGAATAAGTAGATTTGTAGAACAATGCCTAACTACCATTTTATTTTATAATAAAATACTGGAGAAAACTGTAGAGATTCTATTACGCAAGTCTTCTTACACAGCTTTTCTGATTGGAGTTCGTCCGTTGTCCATCCTTCCGATGTTAAAATTTTTTAAAGAATTATTAAAAATTTATCAAAATCTCACAAAACTGCTTATCGCAGAGGTCTGCCATTTGGCAGATATTGTCCTTGGGTTGTTCTCTCCCAGATTTGTTCATAGGATCCTTTTCGCACCATGGGGAGGTAACTTCTGTCGATATTGGTATTTTATATTTGAAAATTTTTTCTCAGTAATCGCTTATCGCAGAAATTAGCTATTGACAAATATTGTCTTTAGGGTGGTCTCTTCTAGATATGTTCATGGTATCGTCAACACAGCAAACGGAGGTAACTCATGTTGATGTTTATATTTTTCAGTAAAAGATTTTTTCAAGAACCATCATTGCAGAAGTCTGCCATTTGGCAAACATTGTCCTTGGGTTGGCCCCCTATAGATATTGTCATTGCAGCAAGGGCAGGTAACTTCTGCTGATCTTTGCATTTTTCTTAAAAAATTTTTTCAAGAACCGCTTATCGCAGAGGTCTACTTTTAAATCTTTTCTCGGGAACCTTTCCTCGCGGAAGTTTGCCATTCGGCAGATGTCCCTGGGTTAGTATCTTTCAGATTTGTTCAGCATCTCACCAAGGAGGGTAATTTCTATCGACTCCTCATTTAAAAATCTAAAGTCATAATGGTGAATCAGTATTGGAATTTAGCGACATTACATTTTGAGGCTTCATGCATTTCGTTGATATGGAAATTTTTTAACACATAGTAACGATAATTGACCACGTAAGATGAACCGAATGGTAATTTCACATATCTCGATCAAAATTGTGATATCATAAAACATCTTTTTATCCATATCTCAAGAACAGCATTATAGCTAACTTATTACCCATCAACCATCGCGTCATCGTTGAAACGGTTACAAAGTTACGCTTAATGCAAACTTATCTGCATACTGAAATATACAGCATACACTGTAAACATCGTTATCGCTACCCTTCCGGTAATGGTTCATCCCGATGGTATTGCCCCTTAGTATGTACTAACCGGGGACCGGTGGCAGCACAGAACGGATGGTTTTCGCGATTGCGCAGACTCGGGCATTATTAAGAATGCATAAGACTCTACATGATCCGTATCGATTGGCAGTCCGAACACTATGTATTACACGCCTCGTCAACTCGGCATCATCCTACAGGATATTGCTATTTGCAATTCATCGCTAACACATGATGTCTCGTGATTACATTTCGCTCGACCCCCTAATAAATATTGTTCACCGCTCATCCACACTTATCATAGTCTTGTCAATTGCGTTTTCTCGTCTACTCCAATTTCTCTGAGTTTTCAAATTGGGGTTTATTCATTTGGTTATAAAGTACAGAGTGGCGATGTTTCGGCTCTTGTCCAGCGTACCAACGAGCGAGACACTATTTTTTTATTATTCCCATTAAAAACTACAATGACCTCTAAAATATACCATCAATTCAATGGTTAAATTTCTTAATAAAACGAGAAGATTCTTAAAAATTCTCCACCAAAATAATTGACAGGTAACGCGCTTTTTACAAATTACATCCAAAAGAACACACTTTAGACCAACTCTGTAAAGGGCAAAATCTGACGCACACGATTCTTTCTGAATCAGCCTATTGTTAATGAGTAAAGGGCAAAATCTGACCCACATGTTTCTTTCCGAATTTGCCTATTGTTAATGATATATATTTACTCTTCAATATAACTTTTGAAGTAGGTTTTACACTACCAAACCGCCTCAAATAGGTAATGACATACCCAGATGGAACTACACCATTTCAACATTATTATTCAACATTGTTATCTATTTTGTGCTAACTTTAAGTATACATAATTGAATCTAACATTGATCTGTATAGCCTGTATACTGTTATATGTCAATTTTATATAATTTAAGTAATTACATTATAATATTTGACCATTAAGTTATTGTTTCATATAAAGTGTGTTTGACTGCTAAGCTAATAAGTACGCTTAAATCAAATAAATTTCATTTTAAATAGATACAGACATACCCAGATGGAATTAAACTGTCTCAGATAAATATGAACATACCCAGATGGAAATACACTGTCTCAGATAAATAATAACATACCCACATGGAACTACACTATCTCAGATAGATACTAACATACGAAGATGGAACTGAACATTTCAGATGAACAATAACATACGCACAAGGAACTATACCATCTCAAATAATGACATACCCAGATGGAACAACACCGTCTCAAATAGATACTAACATACCCAAATGGAATTAAATTGTCTTGAATAGATGCTAACATACCTAAAAGGAATTAAATTGTCTCAAATGGATGCTAACATAACCAGATGGAATTAAATTGTCTCGAATAGATGCTAACATACCTAAAAGGAATTAAATTGTCTCAAATGGATGCTAACATACCCAGATGGAATTAAATTGTCTCAAATAGATGCTAACATACCCAGATGGAATTAAATTGTCTCAAATATATGCTAACATACCCAGATGGAATTAAAATGTCTCAAATAGATGCTGACATACCCAGATGGAATTAAATTGTCTCAGATAAATAATAACATACCCAGATAGAACTAACCTGTGTCAGATAAATAATAACATACCCACATGGCACTGCACTATCTCAGAAAGATACTAACATACCCAGATGGAACTGTTTCAAATAAATAATTATATTGCTAGGACTAATTTTCGTACCTACCCACAGGGACATGACCAGACTACCTATTAATGGTCACGCCCCCATGTACTAAATGGGCTTGCTTGATGTAGTTTAACTACTCATACAACTACACACAGTCCTCTCAGACTCCACTTAATACCCACAGTTATTTTCTTATAATTGTTTACGTGGGTTTTTCCATTTATAGACCGCACAAAAAATCAGATGAAATGAGCTTACGGCGGCATCGAACCGCGTCTACAAAACTGCGGACGCGGTTGAATGGCACGGGAGATGCCGAGTGGCCGATGGAACGTGCATCGCGGACATTGATTTTTGAGAATACGTACGTATGTGTATACAGCATCGACAACCACGACAATGCTTATAATCGGGGAGTCCGTCGCGCAGTGAGCCAAATGGGAATAGAGTTGGATTGATTGCTACTGGCAGAAACACACGATGATGGTAACGTCATTACTCCGTCAAGGTTACTTAACCGTGTGGCTCCGTCGCGTTCCGCCGGCGTGAAAATTATTTCTTCTTCTTCGTCGAAGTCGCCCGTATATATTTTACGACAGTTTGGTTGAATACCGATGGCCAGTTTTATGTATAAAATAGGTTTGTGAAAAAGGCAGTGATAGTTATGGCGAATTGGTACAATCGTAAAACTTATCTTGGTACAGAGTGACAAGTGATTGGTTCTCAACAAAAAGTACTTTGAAAATATTTCCTTACACTGTTTTAGCGGTATGTGATGGCTCACGTAAGTTTGAACCTAACAGACAGATGAATGATCTTGCTCACATCACATTGTTAACTGAGAACCACGAGAAAAAAAAACACTCAACAACCGTGGGTTAAAATTAAGTGGTTTCCACAAGAATGAATAAAAGTGCCTTAAAAGGGTATATAAAGTTGATATAACCTCGTTTTTCCATCAATCTAAAAAAGTAGAAATCCGGTATCCGTCTTCATGCATGTGGGTTTTGCAAGCTCTTATCTTATGCACTCATGTCAGTCAGTATAGGCTAGGCTTTCATTTTTCACTTATACATAGGCTAAATTGGCATTTTATCGTAATGAAAAGTGTTCTAATAGCAGTGGATTCCAATGTTTGAACACTTTTTTCATTTCAGGGTAGGTAATGATGTAGCTAAAACGAAGATGTAATCCATTCTGACATCATAGGTTATGTTTATTACTTATTGTTGTGTTATGTTTATTCCTTATTGTTGTAAACAAAAATAATGGTTGAAGCAAAGAAAAATGTCTTAAATATACAATAACATTCACTGAGCTGAGAAAAAGTGAGTCGATGTTAATAAGCAAACTTAAAGAGACATGAAATTACCCATACTGAAACAAGAAAATACAGATTTGTGGATAAACCTTGGCTAAAATCAACTCTAAATGCCTAAATAGCGATGTCCTTCGGAACAAATCTAATCGAAATCAGAATAAGACCTACACACAAAAAATCTGCCAAATGGCAGACCTTTGCACGGAGCGGACATAGAGATAAAGAAGTTGAAAAGAGGTTGAAAGAAATTATCCCCATCACAAGATGCCGAACAAATCTGAAAGATACTAACCCAAGGACAATATTTGCTGAATGGCAAACTTCCACGATAAAGGGTTCTTAAGAAAAAGATTTTTCAAGTAGACCTCTGCGACAAGCGGTTCATGAGATTTTTTAAAGAAAAATGCGAACATTGGCAGAAGTTACCTCCCTTTGCTGCGATGATGATACCATGAACATATTGAGAAGAGACCAACTTTAGGACAATATATGCTAAAAGGCAGACCTCTGCGATGAGCGGTTCTTAGGAAGATTTTTTTAAGAAAAGTTTAACATCGGATGTATGGACGGATGGACGAACTCTGATTAGAAAAGCTCACCGAGCATAAGCTCAGGTGAGCTAATAATAGATTTGTTGGAGGATAATGTATTGTACTAGTTACAATACCCTGGTGAGGTGCATGGCATTGTGGACAGGTTGTCGGATTAAAATTCCAGAAACATTCTGGTTCTAGCCAGTCTACTACCTTAAGCATTTTACAGGGAAATCACATTAACCCCCCCCCTCCATGGGCCTATGGGTATCTGGGTAGCCCTTGCCTTGTGTACCTCCATGTGGGTATGTTTTTTATCTGAGACAGTTTAATTCCATCTTGGTATGTTATTATCTCTTTCAGGTGGCTCATGCCCATCCAGGCCTGTTGCTTTTTGCAGTCTTTAGTTCAGAATGCTTTTCTTATATAGCGGTTGTGTTGCATCGGAGGCTGAGTAAGCCTGGCATTGTGGTTGTGTTGCATCGGAGACTGGGTGAGCCTGGCAATGTGGTTGTGTTGCATCGGAGACTGGGTAAGCCTAGCATTGTGGTTGTGTTGCATCGGAGACTGGGTAAGCCTGGCATTGTGGTTGTGTTGCATCAGAGATTTGGTGAGCCTGGCAATGTGGTTGTGTTGCATCGGAGACTGGGTAAGCCTGGCATTGTGGTTGTGTAAGGGCATCATCCCTCTTATGTAGCTGTGTTGCATGCACTCAGGGTGATCTCTCTACGGCGCTTACGTCTCCGCTATCTCATCATGTCATAAACCATCAACTATCACAGCGTAGTGTACAATATATGTGGGTTATCTGTGGGTATTTAGAGCCAGCCGTATGTATGGAAGAAGGTCAATTGTCCGTCCAGTGGTTTTCACTACGTCTTTAATTTCCAGCATTTTAATGAATAAAGCTAATCCATTGTCATCTTAACCACAGCTTACTTAGTCGCTAAGTTCAACCAGACTTTAACCCTTAGTTCTCTGTTGTCATAGAATTGCATCAGTATAGCAATGCAATGTACAGATGCCAGTATGGTAAGGGTTAACGGCTTGATCCTATCCTACCACATAAATATGTATACATATACATACGTATATACGTAGATATATACATACATATACATATTATGCATATAAACATGTAGACGCACATACCTACAAACATATATATATATACACATACATTTAGATATGTACATACATACATGACACTGATATTGCACGTCTGGCATCACTTTAAAGGGTTACAGCGGTCTGTATTTCTATTTCTATTCATAACTTCAGCTGCCCACAACAGTGCACTAAACATCACGGCTCCTGTCTAGCGCCGACAGAAAGATATATCCACGTGGAATATCACCTTACGAGAATACGAAGGGGTGGATTGTGGGCGTGAGTTTGTCGAGGGTAAACATCTCCATCATACTCCCACTCGACAACTATCATCCCGCTGGATGTATACGTACCCCATCCAATTGTCCGTACATTTTCTCCTTTATTGACACGACTTAACCAATACAATCGCATATTGACTCAGTGCGTAGAACGTACAGATCTGCTCCGGTTTTCTGTTGCGCTTCAACTATGTGAATCCAGCATCTCCCACTCATCGACACGGACGCTCGTGCCGTCTTCTCTCATTTCGATGAATTAATTTTCATGTTAATGTACGCATATGTCGGCAGTAGGCACCGACAGACTCCTATTCAGCGGCGGCATTAAGTGTCAAATCGTTCGAACCGCCGCGATTTTTCCTGCGATATTTCCGCAGTTCGAGTCGAGGAAATAGGTAAATTTATGCCGCGTCTTTTTCGTAACTCTCGAGTAATAAAAGGAAGATTCTCATTCAAGAAATATTGTCTGTAATGAGTCCAGGTAAAGGTAAAAGGTAAAGGTTTCGGTACTGCTTTATAATTAAATGTCAGTCGCACGTACAAGATTGCCTTGTTATATCCCTAAGATATTTTTATAATATACCATTTCACAACAAATCTTTCTCAATATTCAAGCATGAAAATCTTGCTCATTTCCTAGTGTGGAAGGCGCAGGAAAAAATCCCTGATTTATGCTGGTTCGAACTCGCAACCTCTCGCATGAAAGGCAGCGCTTGTAACCACTGCACCACTGGCACCAGCAATAGTAATTAGTGTAGGTTTAATTAATGAAACATAACTGGGAGACCTGCTAATTAACTCAGAGTATAGGGCTATTGAAAATCGTTTCCTATCAGTTGATATACAATGTGGTAAACTTAGGTACAATATCTGAGGATAACATTGCATTACTAAATCTGCGCCAAAGGTGTAATCTTCAGCAGCGAAATGCAAGAGGTAGCAAGTTTAAATTTAGTTCTGCCCATACATGGGATTGCTCCCCCACCCACCCCGTTGAAGCGGCAAAACTTTGAAATGACGTGAAATAGAATTATTATTTATAATGATCAAAATGTGCTCATTAGTCTTGCTGTCAAATGTACTTTCAGGGAGTTAAAACTCTCACTAAACTGAGCTTGTAATGTAATTATTAATCTATTTATAGATTTACGTTATCTACAAATATCCTCAAGCACTAACCAGCTCAGTTAACCCTTAGCACCCAGAATCATATTGCTATAGTAATGTGATGTACATTTGTCAGTGTGGCAAGGGTTAAACCATCATTTGTCATATTGGCATGATGCGCTAATGGAAGTGTATGGTGAAGAGAGAGTTTTGCCATAATGCACAAATTCTTCTGTTGTAATGCTATAGTGCATTAGAAATGGTTGACCAGTTATTAGTGGAGTCATTAATGAGCCTTAAAGATAACCCTGACATGGCATGGTCTGGTGAGTTGCCATACTACCTGACTGTTGCAACATAATAAGTGAATGATTGTTATACAGTCAGCGTTAGTTCGACTTTTTTATATTCATCTTACTTGATTGTATTTATTGTACTTTCATTAAAAAACACCATTACATTAGATGTTCCGGTCTGTAGTAAAAGACCACATTTCATATTGAGGCATTTTCCTTACTGTTTTAAATCTCTCTTATATCTTTTGCATCAGAGGCTCTGCATCTTAGGCCCACTCTATACGACGTTTTATCGTTAATACGGTTAAATTAAAATACATAGAAACGACGCTAAAACGTCCGTATGCAGAGATTAAAAATGTCTCGGACGTTCTAAATTAAATTCAGACGTTCAAATTGTCTGGATGAGACATTTTATAGAATTATAATCGTCCGAAAAACGTCTCCTTTGCATGCGTCGTTTTTAAGACGACGCGATTAGAATGCAAATGAGATCGACTGGCGGGATTCTTTTCTTAAACGCATGTTTTTTCTAAGGGCAACGACTCGTAATCACTTTTCCTTTCCGTGATGACATCCGAAATCGTGAACTTCGACGATGGGTACCTGCATTGTTTGTTTGTATTTTTAATTAGAAAATACAGGAATCTCAAAAAATAGCATGACAATGGACATAAAAACCTTTAGA
>WURV02186636.1:0-28879 GCA_011762755.2 Epimenia babai | reverse complement strand
CTCGTTCAGCACCAGCAGTGGTTGGATGAGTATTATAGCGGTTCATTCATCGAGATATATGGCAGGCTTTCGAATATAATAACATTCTTCATCAAATGAATAATACCTCGATAAATAATTGAAATTGGAAGCATTATGATTACAAAAACTTACCATTGCTAATGTGTAGAAAATACAATTCCGAGTACGTCTTTATTAAATCATGTGACATTTACTTTCTGTGCATTGAATTGGCACGTGATGAAGCCCGACGCGAGACTGGGTTGGGTTGTCTTGTCAATTAGATTCTAGGAATTCTAGTCAGTAACACTACTCACCTGTTTGTATGAATACATCGACAAATTCAGTACTCTCTAATAAGTTTTCTCGTACTTAACTTTAAATTATACATTACTAAATTATACTTTACGACTTTCTGTGATTGCGTGTACTGCTGCCTGTCTCCTGTACTTAAATACTAACTATAAATCGCTCCTAGTCTATAAATTATACGCCTATAACCGCAGTACTGTCTTGTTCGTTTACAATATTTATTCGAAACTAACAAACTGTACAATAGCAGACGAACAGTGTTTAACTACTCATGCACATTTAATATTTTTTGCATACGGTACAAGTATGTATAGAAGTATTTTATTATTAGAGATACTATAATAAAACTACCATAATTGTGAGTCACGGGAAATGTACATAAAATTATCAACTATTGAATATCTATCAAAATGGCGGTGCTATATACGGAAGTTTGTTACCCGTGAGAGTGGCAAAACGTTATCAATAGCAGATTAAACAGGAAAGTTCATATCCTGCATAAGTTCCTTATTCACTATATAAGATATTTGACTACTTATTCCTTATGACGTTAATAAATTATTACAAATATAACCTTAACTACATTAAATTTCAAAATGCTAAAAACTGGCTAGTGAACTCTCATTCGTATTTCGTTCGTCAAAAAACGCGTTTCCGTTTCCGAAATTTACACTTGTTTTTTTCGGCCGCCAATCTAACACTGCATCTCGGAAATTCGACACCAACCGTATAATTTAACACACATTTCTAAATTACACGAACACCGTCTATCGTCAGTCCCGCTATAATACTGTCCATACTAAATTATGCTAATAAACTACCATTATTAGCTGTTTACTAATTACATGGATGTGGTTAAAAGTCTGTAGCAATGTGCTTGCTAATGTTAATTTGTTATTGCGTAATACACATACCCTAACAGTCTTAACTCGTCTCAACTCCTCCAGATAGATATGTATTTATTTATTAATAAAAGAATTAAAGGAAATACGATAAACACGATCGATCTGGGCACCAAAGAACCCATGGCGCATTATTATACCTTCTTATTAAACCAAGACAACCGTCTTTATTTTTGCAATATGTATATGACGTAGTTACACATTACATTTTCTCCGTATACATCTACACTAGTTGAAGAAATCGCTGTTAAAATTCCAAACAACGATATTCTTATCGCAATGTTGATGGTTAAAGTTACCCATGTATATCGCTGGCGTGATTAAGGCTAAATCTCTGTGTTGTCGAAAAGGTGTTACAGGTATTTAGATAGTTAGATATTTTGCAGGTGTATCTCACTGCCGTTGGGTATGTGCCACAAACACCAATAACCTTTCCATGTGTAAGACTAGACTACTACAGAGTCCCGGTTGCTATATTGGTGTGAAGCCCTCCGATTAAAGTTTTTGATTGGTGTTGTTTGTTACTATGGTTATCGTGCGTTAGATTGATTAATATTATGGACAAGATATTAATAAACTGTGTGGATGAATACGATGTGTTTGTTTTCTGTATTTTATTTAACTTTAGTCATTGGCAGTGAATACTTATTACTAGCTGGGGGAGTAGGGGACAGTTAGCGTAGTTGGTAGATCGTTGGACATGAATCCAAATGATCCTGGGTCAATTACCGCTCTTGCCAGTCTGTAGCCTGTCTCGTTTTTCTGACAAAAGTACCCTAAGCCCCGTGTCCCCACGAGGGTCTGGGTAGCGCTGGCCGTGTCGTACGTGCTTTCTACGTGGTTGAATACTTATCAACTGTCACGGATATTGCGGAGTGTGCGACACATCTAGGCTGTTTGTAAGCTTTTGGAACCGGTGGCGTGACTGGACGAAGTAGTACTGTCTCCCAACTCGACGTGTTCTCATGACTATGTCTATTTTAAATGACTAACTAGTACTAGATCTAGTGAAGAAATACATTCAAGACCTACATGAAGACGCACATCTATTAATAATTAACTCGTATCTTTTAATAATAAAAGACAACGAATAATAATAATTTTATTTTCTTTAAGGGTGGTACCGACGACATTTTACTATCGCAGTCTGAAATGCATACAGTAAAGTCAGTGTAAAAATTGAAGAATTAACAGCGAACCAAGTAGTAGTGTTTAAGATCAGTTTTTTGGTTACAGTAGAAAATATTGCAACCAATAAAACAGAGATACAGACTCTATGTTTGATGATCTTGGTGAAATAATGTAAATATTTCTCGTAACAGCATTTCCAGAGTACAGCGCGGCTCGAAAAGAAGGAATTCCGTGACGTCACGCATTTATTATACCACGTGACCAAATTGATGGGAAACCTCGTCAGTGAGACGTCGAGAAGCTCGGAGGCTGTCAAACAGCCGCAGTCATTGTTCGACGTAACCTACAAAATTCTGAGGAAATTTGTAATAACATATTTTTTTACCTTAATTGCGGTACACTTATCATACTACACAGACGTACTGGTGAGTGTAATCGTTTTTGTCTTATTTATTAAATGTTGGCGATTTGACATTAGGGCTGTCGTATTTGAGCGAAATTTGTAATTTGACACGAGCGAACCGAGCTGCCGCCCTATGGCTATACTACGTATATGAACCACTCCCACATACAAGGACAAATGACATTCTGTCAAGTTCTATATAGTGTTTCGGGCAGCCCATCTGAAACAACCACGTAGCTACTGATAATTTGTTAATCACAAATTCTGTAAAAGATTATGGCAACGCTTGTAATAATAATAATTATAATTCCTACCATGTTTTTCGATTATAGATTATATAAATTTAATCATGTAAAAATTAGAAATATATGTTTATATAAATTTTTGCACACCTTTCTACTATCTTTCATCTGTAGGTTATATGAAAAACTACATTAACCTACAAAAAATCTCATCTTGGAATTTCCAACCACTTGGTGTAATTAGATAATTATAATGGCACTTTTTGGTCATTTTTATTGGACTAGAGGTTTTATCTCAATGGATTAACTTTAACATTGTAGTATTTATAGTAATAACATGTAGTATTCAAAGTTAAGCATTATATGCTTTTTTATTTTGCGTCCCATGTCATTTGCAATCCTGGCTTTATAGCGAAGGGCTGATTTACATTGGAAAATCAATATACCTAATGTGACGAATTCAATGTACCTAATGTGACGAATTCAATGTAACGTGCATTTCGGCGAAAAATAACATAACATATTCGGGGTTTGAAATTTCAGAAAAGCGCACACATGCAAGTCTGTATTTGTAATTTCATATAAGCCTCGTGAGT
The DNA here is from genome assembly GCA_011762755.2 of Epimenia babai. NCBI lineage: Eukaryota > Metazoa > Mollusca > Solenogastres > Cavibelonia > Epimeniidae > Epimenia > Epimenia babai. The sequence continues at coordinate 25,293 of WURV02186636.1, read as the reverse complement.
TATTTCTTTATTAGTAGATAATCTTTATTACGCACACAGCCGGTAGTGTAAATTATGTATATCTGCTGAATGTTCACTGAGTCTAACTATCGAATCTAGTACCTTGAATATTTTTGAAAAGACATAAAGATTCACTTGATTTTAATTACCAAGTCATTTTTGCACACTAAGCAGCAAAATACAAGGTGTGAAATTACGATGTATCAGTAAGTAAGTAACCATAGAATTTATATACCCCCTCAACCACGCATGGTGCTCTGATGTGGTTTACAAAAACATTAAAAACACCTTAAAATTTTATGCGCTAGTTAAAAAGAGGGCTAATATAAAAATAAAAATAGGTAGGTAGCTTAACCCTTAGCACCCTGTTGTCATAGAGTTGTATTGCTATAGTAATGTGATATACAGATATCAGTGTGTAGTAAGGGTTAACATGAGCGTTATGGAGTTATGAATGTGGCAAACATGTGCAACCTCTGCAGCTTACATACAGAAAGTAAAATGACAGTTGAGTACAGTCCAGCACTCAGTCCGATGATCATGCTCCAGATTTGCCAGTACTCTGGCTTCTTCCTAGCGGACGGAATTTTCCGTACTTATTAGTGCTCATTATTCAGGATATCTGTGATTCCGACTTCGGACAACAAAAATTGGCACTAATGGTCGTTTAAACTTCATTCCTAGCTCCGTTAGTGCGAACACTGGCCGATGTTTACGTAGCAATTTTCACTTGCCCGACTAGAATCGCATCACCAATGGCATTGCGGAGGCTGTTTGTTCAATGTAGCAAAGATAACGACAGTTGAATGATACGTGGTGGAACATTTAACCAGAGGTACCCAGTGTATCATTTTACGATCACTTGGAAGTTGCCGTTGTTGTTTATTATTGGACGTATGTTACCCAATGTACAAGTAGAGGATACTTGGGCCATCTAGCTTCTCGATGAAGACAATGACATTGCTACGGAAGAAGGTCTCTGATATCACCCATTGATTCATTAATCCGTATATTTGTTAATCCGTATATTTGTTAATCTGTATATTTGTTAATCCGTATATTCGTTAATCCGTATATTCATCAATTCAGATATTCATTAGTCCGGATATTTGTTAATCAGGCTGAATTCTTCGGAAACTAGGGAAACTTTAGATGAATGATGCTCGCCTGTATTCTCCTTATAACAATTGTCCAACAGTTTCGTAGTCTCAAGAATTTGATCGATCTAAACTTGCAGCGTGTATATTTTTAAGCACAACCGTCGTGCCGTTTATATTATCATTGCTGATAATTAATCATGAAACATTGCAGTTTTTCATCTGGCATGAATTGGCACTTCTCCGCATCAATTATCGCGCCATTTCCAACTCTGTTTTTCTGATCAATTCCCGGTCTTGCCAGTATATAACCGCTCTCGTTCTTCAGTCAGAAGGTTCTTTAAACCACCGTCTGCCTACAGCAGTCAGGGGTAGTCTTCTCAGCGTGGTTAGCTAAGGGCTCGGTCGTTCAATCGTTAGACTTGAATCGAGGCGATCGTGGATCTGTTCCCAGTATGGCTGGTATACAGTAGTAGCTGTGACTTAAAATAAAACTTGTGTTGTTAACTTGACAAATTGAGTAGCCTTTGTCATTAAGGGTGGGAAAAACAGCGTAGTGACAACCGAGCAAATCTGGGCATCTTTCCATTCATGCCACCGGTTCTAGATGCCTAGAGATAGCGCCTACGTATGCCGCACTCTCGGCTAAGTCTGCGATTGTTGATGGTTATTACAACGAGATGGCGAGATAGCGGAGAGGTCAGCACCACGGATGCCTTGACGAGAGTACGTGCGGAGAACACAGCTACAAAAAGTGCCGCGGATTGTAATACTGAGTACACCAGGGATCCATGCAGGGTCTTGTGGATTCAAGTCTAATGATCTAATCACTCTTATGCCTAACTGCTCCCTGTAAGAAGCCCCGATCCAACCAAACCACGTGGCAACAGCTACCCAGACCTTCATCGTCAATTAGGGTTTGAGGTCTTTGTTGCCGGAAAAAACCTCAACAGGTAGTAGACAAGTTAGAGCGTGGATCCAACAGCGTAATCACAACACCGACCACTCCCGTATTGGTATCGACGGTACGAACAAATACGATAAGTTCCTTCCCAGTTATAATCGTAACAGAAACGCGGCGTAGTACGCGATAACGCCGCGGTAAGTACGCGTTCGCGTAGCCGCGCCCGGTGCGTTGTACCGCTGTACTGCGCTCCTACAGATATTGATTGCTCGTCGATGACGGCGCGGCACACCTGTGGACCTACCGCGACGAGACATTGGCACGGCTTCGACATCGTTTACCATCCATCACATCTCTCTCTGGCTTATAAACCAGGTCGGTATGAATCATAGTATCGTACCCCGACTAAAATTCCTCGTGCTAACCTTTTGTCCGACTGAACTTGGAAAAAGAATTGCCGAAATTCGTCTTTTCTCGGTATTTCTTTCCAATAATTGACGGACGAAATAATGGGGGATACCATCGTCGGTCTATAGAAATGAATAACAAGATTTAGAACGTAGCACCTTTCAAGACTAACAAAAATTTACTAAGACACGAGCTTTCGCAGACGCAAGGAACGCTTCATCAGGTGAATGAGTGAGAATAAGTAAAACATTTCCTTGATCTGTTTTGTTATTTCTACACCACCATATTCGCTTTATCATTAATTTTTCATTCTCTACTAGGTCATAGCAACCTTCTAAGTATTTCCTTGTCTTCGTTCGCGTGCTCTATATGAATGTATTTTTTACTTATTCAGCCGATGAAGCAACCCTTGCGTCTGCGAAAGCTCGTCTGTCAATAAATTTATGTTGGTCTATAAGGTGCTACCTCCTACACCTTGTTATTTCCAATAAATACGTGTCAAATAAAACATTATAGACTGCCAGGGGTTAATAATTTGGGTCTTGGATCGTCGATTCTCGTCATCTCATTATTACACTCATCACACCTCATTTGTGCCTATTTTCCCCGCAATTTTCTATTTTTCGTCGCCGTTTGATATTCCCGTAATGTTACAGGAAGATAGTCGTAGTGGGTGTATAAATGTATAAATAACGGAAGAGAAATCCACCCATGACCTTCAGATAATCACTTCGGTACCGTACAACCGAGGGTGGTTTTCGCTGTGCATTTCTTATTATCCACGACGTGCTTGCTGCTTCCGTCTGCTATAGTTCCTCGTATCAAAGACGCTGACGTTTATCCCGACGTTTTTCATTTCGAATTGTAAAACTATGTTGGATTGCCGTCTTGCACTAATAAGTCCAAAGGTAAACTGGCATTTCTATCTGCGCGGAGAAAATATCAGGCATCGTCATCCCTTCGTATCGGGAAAAATGCGTCTGCAACAATAATAATATATTTCCGTGGGTATACCGTAATAATACACTATTGACGTAGTGCTCGATGGAGGTCTTGCTAAATACAACATTTCACACAACCGATGAATTAGCTTTATTTGTGATTATGGTGGGGAAACCACCGAGTGTGGGGATACAGTTGACCTTTGCCCATTTACGTTACTCGTTTCAAACGCCTACAGACTGCCTCTACTTCCGATACATGATGATTATTTACAATGAGCTGAGAGTTAGGCCACATAAACCTCGGGTTTTCAATGTATGTTTATGGAACCTATATTCAGCTCAGATACAATAGATTCGGCGCTCGACTCGATATCGTCTGCCCGTTTTAGAGACGGCTTTACTCCAGCAATCTGCGATAACTTCCTAAGTATAGATCATCGCTAAAAAACGCAACCGGAACGCGATTTTGACCCCACGACCTTTCGGTTTTTCGGTTGTACGTTCCTACCACCCGACTAACCGCTTACTCTATATGTTTACCTAATCAAAACAAGCTCGATATTTAATTAAGCGGCATTTCTCTTCCGCGGATTTTGCGGCGTGGTGTTTGCGTTCATGGTCCTCCCGCGGTACCTGAAAGTCGCATTTTCCACGTCATGTTACAACCAATCAATATACCATTCGTCATCTGTACCAGTTGAACGCCCTTGCATTAATACATCACTGCTTCCCATTCACCTGACACTGCACTCTACCGTTACCTTAACGATTGACTCGTGTCTGGGTGGCCCGTAAATCAGTCCTACCACCACCAAGACTATCTCATGTTCCCTGTCCCTCTTCCGTCTAAGGCTACTGCACTTCTTCGCTAGCAGAAGCCCTAAAGCCCCGCTTGTCGCATTTGCTAATTTTTTCCCCCTCCGTTTTTTCCCACTTTTATAACTGAGGCTAATCCACTAGTGGTAACCCCAGCCTCACTTTCTAAAGGACCAAAGGACCAGTAATAGCCTGTATAGTAATTTTGGCCTATTGTGGCATACACACTTCCTTCAATTATTTTCAATTATAGAAAAACTTTGAACTAAATCACATGTAGCATTTTCACCTCGTTTGCCTGTCATCATCGTCACCCTAGTTGCCTGTCATTAGGGTAAAGGTCAAGTACAACATTTTAGACTACAAGCATCAGCCAATATAGGCGCTCAGATGCGGTTTACAGTGTGTTTTTATGGCAGCTATTCAATATTTTTGATACTCGCATAACACCCGTCAAAGATATGAAATGGCTAGAGACTGGTAATAAGGGGTAGATGACTGGCTGAGGATCATTGTAACCAGTGTTACCTGTCATCATTGTCACCTCAGTTACCTGTCATCATTGTCACCTCAGTTTCCTGTCACCATTGTCACCTCGGTTACCTGTCATCATTGTCACCTCAGTTACCTGTCATCATTGTAACCTCATTTTGCTGTCATCATTTGTCACCTCGGTTACCTGTCATCATTGTAACCTCATTTTCCCGTCATCACTTGTCACCTCGGTTACCTGTCATCATTGTAACCTCATTTTCCCGTCATCATTTGTCACCTCGGTTACCTGTCATCTTTGTCACCTCGGTTACCTGTCATCTTTGTCACCTCGGTCACCTATCATCATGGTTCGTTTTTATGATTTTATTCGACGATAAGCTAAACTTTTAAAAATGCTGCAAAAATCAAAAAATTTCGGTGTATTTTTTGCGCAAGATTCCACAGTTTTATTTCAAAAATATATGGGCAATGTCAACAAAGAATCTTTTCATTATCTCGACCTTGTGTTACATGTTGTTTTTCTAAGTAATCTATAACAATTCACTCTATAACTACGCTGTAATCATTTGTTGAACTAAAAGCAAACAAAGCTCCATCGAAGACACGAACGCTCATTGTTTAATTAATATTTGTTATAAATGATTATTCCCCATCTTTTTATTATTTTCAGCAAAAATGTGAAAAGAGCAGATGCAATTTTTTATTTCATGCGCATTGAACATCGTCACATTAGATTATTATATATTTACGCAAAACACGGTTTTCCACAGTTGTACGGTAAATGCACGAGTTTTAAATGTAGAGTCGAATTACTTAACATTTGCGGTGATATGAGAAATGGAACGTTACAATTTCCTGTTCACCGCACGGTACACCACTATACGTAAGGGTGTCGTAATATTTCCGCAAAGTTTTGACATACATATTAAGTTATATTAAACAGTACTAAGTTATATTAAACAGTACTAAGTTATATTAAACAGTACTAAGTTATATCAAACAGTACTAAGTTATATTAAACAGTGCTAAGTTATATTGAACAGTAATAAGTTATATTGAACAGTACTAAGTTATATCAAACAGTACTAAATTATATTAAACAGTACTAAGTTATATTAAACAGTACTAAGTTGTATTAAACAGTGCTAAGTTATATTAAACAGCACTAAGTTATATTAAACAGTACTAAGTTATATCAAACAGTACTAAGTTATATCACACAGTACTAAGTTATATTAAACAGTACTAAGTTATATTAAACAGTACTAAGTTATATTAAACAGTACTAAGTTATATTAAACAGTACAAAGTTATATTAAACAGTACTAAGTTATATTAAACAGTACTAAGTTATATTAAACAGTGCTAAGTTATATTAAACAGTACTAAGTTATATTAAACAGTACTAAATTATATTAAACAGGACTAAGTTATATTGAACAGTACTAAGTTATATTAAACAGTACTAAGTTATATTAAACAGTGCTAAGTTATATTAAACAGTGCTAAGTTATATTAAACAGTAGTAAGTTATATTAAATAGTACTAAGTTATATTAAACACTACTTTGGCGTATGGATTGCGTTCGTATGTAATTATCTATAAAAGTTTTTGTCGTAGATACACGGTAGTCATATCTGAACAATAAATGTCCAAATTTATCATCTCTGATTAATGATAATTATACGATGATACTGATAAGTAAACGATATGCCACATTATATAACTAATTCTTTAAATGGATCGGTATGGAGGCATATGTATGCTGTACTCAATAGACGTGAGTGTAGTCTCAGATATGTATATAATTCAGTATATAATATCGTATATTAATTTCACAAATGTTGCTTTTAGTTATTACTTTAATGTAGTTTTATGCGGAGAAAATGCACAGGGAAAAAACCTATACCTCTGATGGGAGGTGCAGCTATTTATAGAACTACATTGGCTACCCTCATCACTATTAAGTAATTTAAGGTCTGTGGCATTTGTAGTCCTTGCAAAAACAAAGCATTGCCTTTCAACGGAATCGTGAAAATATCAAGTAAAATCAGAATTTTTATACCGTAACGTATTTCGACTAAACTACTCCGCGCAAAATTGCCTAAATTATGTAGATATTTAATTGTGTATTATGTTGAATTAATATATACAATAAATCAGTCGAGAACAATATTATTTCCATAAATGTATAAATAACGCGATAATTATCACAATCATACTAGCCCGAACCCCTAGTGTTATTCATCGAAATGTGGCTCAAGTTTTCAACATTTGGCGCAAAAATATTGCATTTTGGTCCAAATTTTGGCTCGTAAATCCTTGGAACTCTACCTGTCATTGTCACCTGTCATCATTGTCAGCTGTCATCATTGTTTCCTTAGTCACCTGTCATCATTGTCAGCTGTCATCATTGTTTTCTCAGTCACCTGTCATCATTGTCAGCTGTCATCATTGTTTCCTCAGTCACCTGTCATAATTGTTTCCCCAATCACCTGTCATCATTGTCAGCTGTCATCATTGTTTCTTTAGTCACCTGTCATCATTGTCACCTGTCATCATTGTTTTCTCAGTCACCTGTCATCACGTTATCAGGTATCTACGCGTGGATGGATATAAAAGTCCCAGTGTTTACCATTGAGACAGTTCTGATAAGTAACTCCATCAGTAGCAACATCTCTTATTAGTAAACTCTAATTAAAGAAATATAACCAACTTAATTAGTGAAATAAAGGAAACCGTAATGGCAGCAATAAAGTATAGAAAATGCTAATATTAGAAGAAAATTGATCAACTGCTCGAACCAGAACGTAAGAAAGAAAGGGAAGTAAATTAGAGGAGATCGTAAAGACGAAATTATAGATTTTCTATCAACAAGCCTAGAGAAGCCATTTCCTGGGAGATTTGACATGTCTCGGGAGATTCGACATGTCTCGGGATGTGCCCTGATGAATCTCTTATCAAGAATTCCCGTTTATTTTTATCCGATTAGCGATGCTGCTCGCACGGAAATGCGCTTTTATTTATTCATGGAATAATTTGATGCGAACACAGCAGTTCAGACTTTATTGTCGCGGTTTCGATTTGGCGGCATGAAGAGGTTTCTGTTTGGAAAACATCAGCATTCTCCGCTTGAGGAACATTGGTAAATGGTGTGGCGGCGAGACAGGAGACTGAATGTCTTTCCACACTCCAGTCTAAAGATCGTGTCACTCTGCCACCTGCCCCCAATTAGGATATATCTTCAGGCCTCTGCCGCAGCAAGATGGTGCCGTGCGTCAAGTTCAGAGCAGGTGTTCTGGAGTCAGTGGAAGCCGTGGTTCTATACATTGATTAGCTAGGATATTACCTGGGGTCTTCAGGTAGAAATCATTTTAAAAACCATGTATCTATTGGCGCCTGGGGAGTTCTTGCAGTATGCTCATGCGCGGGCTGTTACAATCTGAGGTTTCTGCATTTCTGGCACCTTCTGTATGGTCTTACCGCCTTACCTCTTAACTGTCTTGGGGTAGTGGTTAGAGCGTTTGACTTTGAATCCAGGGGTCTCTGGTTCAATTCCCACTCTTGCCAGTATACTACCTGCGTCGTGTTTCGGGTAAAAAGTGCCTTAAATTCCCGTGCCCATGGGGTTCTGGTTAGCCCTTGCAGTGTGGTTCTGTTGGGGCTTTTTCCTTCTTACATGATTGCTTCAGATGCTCTATGGATGGTCTTATGTTGCTTACCTCTCCGCTTTGTTATCATCCCATTGTATATAGCTATTACGTATAGAGTTAGCGGAGTGTGCGACATGCGTAGCCTGTCTGTGGACATTTGGAACCAGTGGCGTGAATGGAAAAAGGTCAATTGTCTGCCCAGACTCAGTGGGTTTTTCACAGTAACTGTTTCGCTCACCATTGATAAGTAAGGCTAATCAATCAATCATGTTAACCACATCTACAGGCTTGCTTTGTAAAGGGCCAAAAGAACAACAAGTACCTTTGTAATCAGCCTATAATTACATAGTACATGCATAAATACAAACAATAATAACTTTGTGGCGGTGTCACTGATATTTAAAGTCCGCATATCATGCCAGCGATATACACAGATATCTGTTCGAGCATGATGGACTGTAAAGTGATTGGCTGATTTTTGCAGTGTTGTTTATATTAACGTGATGTTAATGGCAGTAGCCAATGTGGTTATCTGAATAGCTGGAGGTAGGAATGCACAGAAAAAACCTAGACCTCTGATGGGACTCGAACCATGACCTGCGGATAACCTGATATCTGTTTGCTGCGTTAGTCACATTGGCTTACGCGCCGATTATAGCTTTCACAACTAACTTGGTAGTAAATAAAAATTTAGTAATAATAATGGCTGACTTTGTTAGGAATATGGTTATTTCTAACTAACTAACTGATGGTTAACTAACTGATGATCACCACAACAGATTTTCCATGAAGTGCATTTGAAATATTAGCTTATATACGAAACCTAATTAAAATAGATAAAAGCGTTACATTCAAATTTTCATGTTTCCTTTTCATTTTCAGATATGAAACATTGATTTGAAAGTAGAAATCGACTGCATTCATTGATTTTAAGCTGTGAACGCGTTGTAAATGCTCAAAGCCAAAAATCCATTTTGTCAAAGGTTTTCCCATCTCAGTTCGTTGTCTACGCGTGTCTAATTTAACGATGATATCTTTTGGTTTACTGTCGTGAACTGGCGCCCGTCGTATATGCGATTGCCGTGACTCAAAACTATTTTCCCGAGCGAGAAAACATTTTGACGCCATTTGTCGCATAAAATTCCGCTTTTTGTCGCGCCTTATGGCTCAATAAGAGTCCCGCACCGGACCGTGAACTTTGTTGCATCGATGATGGCGAGCGTGCGTGAAACCAACGGCGACGAGAATGGACCGACCGCGAATTTGGACGATTTGCAGAAACGCCAAGGAACTCGGTAAGTCAGATGTTTCGGTGTTATGTAAAATATAGACGTAATGTATTTGTGCATGTCGATGCAGAGGTCACACAAATATTGTCAATGTTAAAGGTAACTGAAGAGGGAGACAGTATAATACAGCTTCAAGCTCTCTCACAGTTTCTGTCTAATTCTCAAAGTGCCTTTTAAAGTTACATATCAGTTTACTACCTACACAGCATATGAAAACCATTAACTTCCCACACAACATATAACAAATAAATTTACTGCCTAGACAACATATAACAAAGCAATAACTGCCTACACAATACATAACAAAGCAATAACTGCCTACACAATACATAACAAAGCAATAACTGCCTACATAATACATAACAAACCAATAACTGCCTACACAATACATAACAAACCAATAACTGCCAACTATACAATCCCAGTCTATTTGTACATTAATACACACAAGTAGACTAGTGTTAATGTAAGCCCCCCCCCTAAGGTCTTAGATATGCGCCAACACGAGCAGACATATGCTCCAACATGGCCTACCGTACGCTCCATCACACTCACACGTATACCATGATACAGACTACCACTCCCCAATACAGACTACCACTCCCCAATGCACCCTACCACTCCCCAATGCAGACTACCACTCCCCAATGCAGACTACCACTCCCCATAGCAGACTAGCACTCCCCAATGCAGACTACCACTCCCCATAGCAGACTACCACTCCCCGATGTACCCTACCACTCCCCAATACAGACTACCACTCCCCATAGCAGACTACCACTCCCCAATGCACCCTACCACTCCCCCAATGCACCCTACCACTCCCCAATGCAGACTAACATACGCTATATCTTGTATTGCATTGCCATTAGGCTATCTCGGGCCGTATCAGTTCGTAACAAACGAGAAGGACCTACATTTCACGTAACGATCGAGTCTCGTTGACTCCATAATCGTCACGTTCGACTACGGTCCATTATGACCCATCATTCCGCGAGTGTTTTGTTTGGCATCTGTCATTCGGGAACCACTCGTCGCGACTGACACCGACGATCGTACTAAAATATCGGCACATTAACGAGGATGTCACGTCACGTCATACCTCGTACCTCGACTCAACACGAGCCCCTTCACCACCGACTCTCTTCTCCCCGCGTATTGATTGTTTTTCGCCGCGTATTATCATCGCATATTCCGTCGTTGTGTTTTTAACAAGACGCCGTTACGGGCGCCGCTTAAACCAACCGTTTATGCGATTATTGCGAATGATTATTTCGTTTAGACAAATTCTCTGCATCGCCTTCGCGCTGGTAAACATCGCTCTTCTGGAAATATCCATATCGCTTCGCTTGCATACGATAAAAACGTATAAACACAGTCGCATGCTAGTATTTGGAACGTGTCTGACTGGATATCTTTTCTTATATTCTCATAAAAAAGCTGAAATTTTTGTCTGACTATCTTACGACGACCAGGTACAAATCCTTTCCCTAGGGCAATAACCATATGTTTATATCATTTAGTGATAAAATCATGGATGACATTATATAACTATACATAAAAGCCATATGCATATCCTGCAAATCGGGGCAGGGGGGGGGAAGGCCTCTGTAACAGTCGGCTTAATGGTATCTAAGCAACAGATGCCAGGATGACCTACACATATTTCTTCTTCCTCTTTTATCTCATTTATATATACATATATGATCGCGTTGCTAAGATTAAATTTTATGAGTAATCACATATGACTCATTTAGTAGGTGAAGCACCTTCTCTTTTTTAGGGATACTTCAAAAAATGTGGTAGATCTTGTCCGTTTCTAAACTTTTTCGTGTATAGTCACAAGGAATTCAAAGCTCTTTTGTGATAACTAGGGATTTAAATCTTTACATTTGTTGTTTGTGACGATTGTAACCCTCCCGTTTTTAGTTCTGTCATTGCTGGGATTTAAACCTCCTTTGTAGTTCCTCGGGATTAAAACCGTCTCATTTGTAGTTTCTCTGGATTAAAACCGTCTCATTTGTAGTTTCTCTGGATTTAAACCTTCTCATTTGTAGTTTCTTGGGATTTAAACCTTCTCATATGTAGTTTCTGTGGATTTAAACCTTCTCATTTGTAGTTTCTCGGGATTTAAACCTTCTCATTTGTAGTTTCTCGGGATTTAAACCTTCTCATATGTAGTTTCTCTGGATTGAAATCTTCTCATTTGTAGTTTCTCTGGATTTTAACCTTCTCATTTGTAGTTTCTTGGGATTTAAACCTTCTCATATGTAGTTTCTCTGGATTTAAACCTTCTCATATGTAGTTTCTCTGGATTTAAATCTTCTCATTTGTAGTTTCTCCGGGTTTAAACCTCATTTGTAGTTTCTCTGGATTTAAACCTTCTCATATGTAGTTTCTCAGGATTTAAATCTTCTCATTTGTAGTTTCTCAGGATTTAAATCTTCTCATTTGTAGTTTCTCTGGGTTTAAATCTTCTCATTTGTAGTTTCTCAGGATTTAAATCTTCTCATTTGCAGTTTCTCTGGATTTAAATCTTCTCATTTGCAGTTTCTCTGGATTTAAACCTTCTCATTTGTAGTTTCTCTGGATTTAAACCTTCTCATTTGTAGTTTCTCTGGATTTAAACCTTCTCATATGTAGTTTCTCTGGATTTAAACCTTCTCATTTGTAGTTTCTCTGGATTTAAACCTCATATGTAGTTTCTCTGGATTTAAACCGTCTCATTTGTAGTTTCTCAGGATTTAAATCTTCTCATTTGCAGTTCCTCGGGATTTAAACCTCCCGATTTCTAGTTAATTAGGATTTAATAAACCTCATTTGTAGTTGCTTGCGAGTTAAAACTTCTCATTTGTAGCCCAGTGCTACCAACTGAACTTCCTTATTTCCAGATGATTGCTAGTGTCAAAATATACCTTATTCAGTCCATTATTAAGTTTCTCAGGTGTAAGAGTAAATGAGAAGTAAATTCATTATCTTATTTATCATTTAATTGCATCATCAATCATCTAATCGTAGTGAATTGATCACACGTAAGCACAAAGACCTTCTCGTGATAGTATTGAGCTATTAATAGATCCGTATACTAAGGCATGAAAAAACTTTTTTGGGGCTACCTCAACGTGGTAATAAAGATAAGTGAGTGGAATGCTACCAATTACTACCAATGGTAGATTTGAAAAAATTATCAACATGGTTTAGACCATGATATGATCAACTAAACATTTATTAGTTTTTATAGGTAATACCAAGATACATGTCCAAAACTTTTGGTACCGATATGCTCAAATGTAAATTCCATTGACATTTAACACTTTGTCCTTACAGAATCATATTGTTAGAACCACGTGTAGATGTCAGTGTAACATTTAATGGCAATTTTTAAATATTGAACCACACATCTAATATGTATCATCTAATATGGATGGCTCTGTGGGTAGTACAGATTTATTCAATTGAACTAAGTTGTGTCTATATTGTTTGAAATACATTGGTGTTATTGCCAGAGAGAAAAAAGTTTAATATTTTTCAAGTCTCATTACAGCCATAGTTAATAAAAGAAAAGTATAAATCATGGGGGACCAAAAATAGATCCTTGTTGTATACCACAAAGAAAATTGAATGCCTCTATACGACCTGATTCGTATTGAATATCTCATAAATAAGAAGTTGAAACCAAATCTAAATGTGGTATGTCTAATTCCTTGAATATGATCAGTTGTATCTAAACCTTCCAATGCTTGTTTAAATTTTACGAAACCTTTATTGCATACGGTGAATTCACAGCAACTTATTGAAGTTACATTCCACAGAGCATTCTTCTCTATTTTTTCTCAGGGATTATATGGCACTTAAAGTAAAATTTAAAACTCAACATGAAACTCCATTTTAAAAGAAATTTCATTAACGATTAGCCTCGTTGGTGAATTGCGCTCATATTTCAATTGTGGAATTCACGAACTACTCGGCTGCAAATTTCCTATATGCCTGCCTGTTTATACAGCAGTGAATGAGTAGCGAATCGATGGTCTTTATAGTAATATGACGGTCTTTATAGCAATATGACGGTCTTTATAGCAATATGACCATCTTTATAGCAATGTGACGGTCTTTATAGCAATATGACGGTCTTTATAGCAATATGACCGTCTTTATAGCAATATGGCGGTCTTTATAGCAATATGACGGTCTTTATAGCAATATGACGGTCTTTATAGCAATGTGACGGTCTTTATAGCAATATGACGGTCTTTATAGCAATATGACGGTCTTTATAGCAATATGACGGTCTTTATAGCAATATGACCGTCTTTATAGCAATATGATGGTCTTTATAGCAATATGACGGTCTTTATAGCAATATGACGGTCTTTATAGCAATATGATGGTCTTTATAGCAATATGACGGTCTTTATAGCAATATGACGTATATAGCCTGGGGCAAAGTAATGATTATAACATGACTCCATTATATCGTTATTGTTAGTCTTGAATTCCCGTTACACGGTATTTAGCGAATTCCTCCTACGCGTGTATGTATAACAATAGTCCGGGGACAACTGGGCTATTATTTGTCCTGTACAAAGCTAGCCTATTTCTTAACACAACAAATACATGAGCCTCGGTTACAAGAGTGGAAAAAACACCGTAATGTGAAACCAATCGGCGGACAGTTGACCTTTGCCCATTCACCTACGACCTTTGCCAGTTGTTCCTAGCGCATACAGATAGCCTGCATACGTAGTGCACCCCGCTACATCTATGATAGTTGATTACAATGAGACGGCCCGATAGCGGAGAGGTAAACGCCATCCATAGATACCAGCCAGAGACTATCAGATACACGGCTACGTCAGAGGGTAGCGGCCCTTCCATCACGCAGTAATGGTGAACTTAGTTGGTCCACGTCGATAAGATACCGTGCGCTGAGTAAAATGTTAACATCTCTTCTATTTCTTCTCTCTGCGAATGTCTGATTAATCGTGTTCATTAATCTCAGATTCTCTAGTCATTAGCGAGATGCTAGAGACGAGGGTTAGTCTATCAAGTGACCCGTCTCGCTATCTCCAGCATCTTTTTATCAACCTGCCGACAGAGTTCTGCCCGGACTGAATGGAGCTTAACGCCGGTGGCCCGTAAACGTTCAGTCGTCCGACCGTCGTCGGCACCACCCTCTTTGTCTCGAGGCGATATTCGTATCGTAGATTTATTGGCCGTTGTGTTTCTTCTAAACGTCTACCCAGCTACTGCTTCGATGCGAGCGCCACGTACGTCGGCTCGCCCCGTATAAATCAATAGCAGGCATCGGTGTCTGTCAATAAATCTCACTAGTTCAGCCTTCAACACACCATTATACAACCCATCGGTTCTGATCTGCGCACTTTTCTCCAGAATCGCCCCACATTAAAACGGCCATTTCCGTATTTTTAACATCACCTTTCCCCTTCTAATACAACCATTCTTACATTTCCTGCAGCACCCCTCCCCCTTCTAATACAACCATTTTTACATTTCCTGCAGCACCCCTCCCCCTTTTAATACAACCATTCTTACATTTCCTGCATCACCCCTCCCCCTTCTAATACAACCATTCTTACATTTCCTGTATCACCCCTCCCCCTTCTAATACAACCATTCTTACATTTCCTGCATCACCCCTCCCCCATCTAATACGACCATTCTGTAATCTTTAGCATCAGCCTTTTTTTAATACAGCCATTTACACATTTGCAACATCATCCCTCTCTCTACTAAAGCCACTCTCACATTACTACACTCTTTCACGTAATATTCATCGAGTCCTACATTCCATCCTGCTCCAGACTGATTATTATCATCTTAACTCAATCTAATATCGTATTCAGACCTTGCGCAGACGTTAATCAATAGCTGACCATTTTATAAATAGCCAACCAGACTGACCATCTGCCTCTGTCTTTAAACTCAATCATCGTATTGACCCGTATATCAATACCGATTTAGCAACCTTTTTTTCAAGCGCCAGAGTGAGAGCAATGGAAAATCTGAGTCTGCAAACCATTTTGACGTACTAATTGAGCTGCATCCATAAAATACTATTTTAATCTAATGCCATGGAAGGTTACGCACGCGTAAAACGTAACGTATATAATTATGTTACAAGGAAAATCATTTATTTTCAGGGAATATGTATAATCTGTAAAATTTTTAGAGCATATATATATATTCCATGTATCTATCAGGGGATATGTATAATTCCTAGAATTTTCAGGGATTATACATGCATTCTTTGGAATTTTGGCTAAATTTTTAGACATATTCCTTGAGTTTGCCATACATTTGTGACTGTCTCCAGTTTGTGTGTCCACTGTGACTTATATTTTAAGCCTAGAACTTTCTCAGCCAAAGCAATGCTCCGTCTGAACCTCAGTGGATAAGAAGTAAAAAATGTTATTGCACATATTGATTAGTCTTATTGACTGGATATTGCAGTCGAGATAAAAATGAAAGCTTGCTTAAAATGCACATGGAATACTTCCCCTCTTCTTATTATCGCGACACCGCGCTGGGAGGTGTACCAAGTATGGCCACTGAGCCTAGTGCTAAACTAAAAAACTTAGCAACCTACGAGCAAGACGAACAACCCAGACGCTGAACTTCATCAGCCTATCATGACACCCATGCACCATTTATCTACAATTAGTGATATTTTATAAAATCTATAAATAATGAATTGAATATAATTCATAAATTTTATATATATTGCAGTATTGTAGCAATATTGCGGTCTCTACTCTCATTATAGCATATTACTCAGTGGACATTCGTCGCTGCGTGTTAATCGGCGATTTTGGCGCTGAAATCTGGAGTTTCCCTCGCACTTTTAGTCGGGGCAGTCACATTACCACGGATTCGTCGATTTTGCTAATGGCAGCCACTAAAGCGCGATGTTCTTCCCCAATCAATGCGAGTCCATTTACTGAGACCGTTCTCTCGCTTAGAGCCGGGGCAAAAGTAAATGCGCAATTCATCAGCGTCGCTCAGCGATTACGGACATCTCGAAGTAGACGGAGTCCGTCTGCTTCGACTTTCGAGGGTCGATTATCATCGCATCAGATCTGACCCGCATAACGAAAGTTACCACAGCAAGTGGTAGTATACAGGGCCCGCATACATCCGAAGTAAAACTAATTTTGGTTTTGTTAAGTAGATATTTTATTGCTGTTGTTCAGTATTTTGAATTTCCCCATTGAGTTAACCCTGCGAAGATCTTTCTGATGTCCACATTGATTGTCTGCACTGCGAATCTGTCTATATACATTGGTGCCCACCCTTCCATTTTGCTCACTGGATTTGTTGCACTATACAACGGCATGTATGTGACAACCCCACTCATTGCACCTGATAAAGTATACTTGTATATGAAACCTTTCCATACTTTCATGACTGTCTCTACTCTGTGTAATCTATAGGGTGTTATATTTACTTTTGTTAATTTTTTTCCCAAAAAAACAGTATAATGACTAAAGAGCAGTGATCAAACCAAGTTCTTCTTTTGGAATTTCATTCCAGCAATCCAGTCCCTATGCCACCACTATGTCTCTTTCCCATGACCTCGACCTTTAGTAGCCTTTTCTCGATGTTTGCACGTTTCTGCATCATACAAGACGAAGCATTTAACGGTTACCACAACAGCTTTCACATTCAAGAACTCGGTGAACGTGTGTAATCCATGCATTGCAAACAACCCCGCTCTCAAGAAAAAAGCACCAAAAAAAGGGTGTTCGTAATCTCCGCATCGCATTTTGCTGCAAAGCAACGAGAACCAATTATCTCCAAAGTCGGCTGAAGGTCAGACCTCTGCATGCGAGATCAAATTGCGCCGGAAACTCCATCGTCTGGTTACAATGAAGTTTTTTTTCCATGGAAAAAATGTCAGTATTTTGTCTATCTTAATGGAATCTACCCTCATGCATTATGCCCCATTCATGGACATACATTTTATATCATTAATTTGCGTTGCCAGTATCGTATATTTGTCTAGCATCTATATTGCATCAATCTGCGTTGCATATATCGCGTGTAATTGTCTCTCCTCGACGTTATTGCCAGAACGGGCGTTGCCCATATTAACTTTGTTTGTCTAGCCTAAATACGCTTTAAATTGCATCAACAAGATATTATTTTTTAACGCATACATGCGCCCGGTAATGCATTAATGCGTCGTATGTCGATGGCACGCGTGGTTAAACCGGCGAATGGTAATGGCTGCACGGAGGAGTTTGATTGGGCGGCAGGGCGGCCGGCCGTGGGAATCGATAAGAGGTAATACAAACGTCATTCGACTCAAATGTAGCTATATCAGAGAGAGAGAAAGAGGATACGCTTGCATAACCACGCTACGTGACACTATAGAGACACTCCCCAGGCACTCCCCAGGCACTCTCCACAGGCTTCCCCCTGATAATCCAACATCCAACCTCACTGCTGGCAATATTGTCGCATTGCTTTTAATTATTTATATAAGGCCTATGCGCCCTTTCGTATCTATTCCCAATGCAATACTTCTGTCATACATATCACCGTCTCATTTTGTTTTTATGTCCGTGGAAACATCGCGTTGAGTTTATGAGATATGCATATTTCAGTCGGTTATTACAGTAATTGGAAATGCGTGTATATTCCATAACGATAACGATTAGGTGAATAGATGGAGGTTTTATAAAACTTGGGGACGTTTTAGTATTTGGCGTATAATTTAAGTGAGGTAAGTACAAGATTAATTCAACAAGTATCACGCGACAAAGGTTCTCAGATGCGCTCTACGATGAATGTCTATGGCAGCTTTTCAGAGCAGATACGATAACTTCGAAAGTCACGAAGGATATCATGCATCTACTAATTTTAGAGACGGCTCCACTCTAGCAATCTAGAACAAATGACCCGTCCGCTGAAAATCATGAAATGAAGTCAAAGGAATTGTAGTTGATTTAAATTGCATTAAGAGCATTACTGTCTAATATATTTTACATCAATAAATGCATTATTTGAAAACATCGATAAGCATTATCTTATGTGAGCAATATCAGAAAATCATACACTGAAAACAGTAATGAGCTTCCTAAACTAATAACTAAGAAGAAAGTACTAATAATCCAGTTGAACACATGTTTCTGTGATATTTCCGCTAATTCTTTAATACAAAATATCTTGAATATTATTGTATGCATTAGAACCAGCGTTATATGTAGATTAAGGACACAAAACTATGATCACGGTTGTTGGGTATAAAGGGTATGAAACTACGAGTAAAAAAGCGATGATGACTGTAATTCCCCATCATTCATTAGTTGTAAACTTCGGGAAACAAGTGCGTTTATGCTTGACCTCTAAATTGATTTATGCTCTTGGATTGTTGTATATTAACTGGAAGGGCATTGAAAAGGTGAGGAACAGCAGCGCAGAAAGCACGGTTGCTGAAACTTACGCGTTTTGTACGAGGAACAATGAGGCTAAGTGAAGAGTTCGATCGAGTAGAGCGTACGGATTAATGCTGATGGCTGAAGAGAGGTAGGAAGGAGCAGCACCATGGATGCATTTATAAGTGAATAGAATGTCATATAATAGCCAGCTAACAGTTGGTTCTGAACCCCCCATCCTTTTGATTACGAGACTAATGCCACTTGGCTATCTGCCTTCTCATCTGCACGTATGGTCTGTAGTGTTTACTCTAATTATTAGAATCTACATCTAGTGTATTAACTCCTTATTGACCTTATTGACTACAGCTGTGTTGTTATGAAAGGTGTTGACATTGTTCCTAGTTGTCTTGTTTTTTTTTAATATATATGAGACTAATGTCTTCTACTTCGTTATAGTTACTTACATAATCTTTTCAATTCTTGTTACCATCATAGAGAATACTCACAATTATCTCCCCTTTCCCATCTGGCACAATTATCTCCTCTTTGCCATCTTGGGGAAACAGTTAGTCATGTGGTATGGACAATGGACTCGTAACTAAAAGGTCGCGTGTTCGAAACCGCCCACCTGTCACGTTTTAAGCGATGATCCTCAGCAAGCCTCATTTATCGCTGATTGCTGGAGTAAACACCTCTCCAAAATGGTTAGATGCTTTAAATCATTTTTAACGGGTGATATGGCGAGTGTTGAAGGTATTGTACATATCTACGCTGAATATAGCTGCCATAAACATTCATTTTAACTCGCATCTGAAGGCCTTGGCTGATACTTGCGGACTATAAATGCTGTACTTCCTTTTATCGAGACAGTTCTCTCTCCTCTTGTCAGTGCAATTTTATGTGTTCTTTTCGGGGCGTAAATCATGAACCTTCTCCCAATCATAACCGTCTCACCCTTCTTAACACGGGCCTCTCGCAGTTATTTCCTCCCGAAGCGTTCCACCGATCATCCGCAAACGTCTTTCAGCGTTCACACCACGCGTCTTAATTAATACGGTTAAATCATTAATTGAAAAAAACCACAGTAAATAGCGAGATTTATGAATCGGAGAGAGGCTTATTTCCGTCAGGAATTTGTCAGTAATCCTGTCAATACCCCGCTTATATCCCCGGTAATAATTTCATATCACCGTCCCCCCTAATACTTATTGATCTCGGCGTTACACGCTTCGAGCTGTCAATCAGGTGTTTTACGATATATCCGCCTATACTTGGTAATTACGTTGCGTCTGATAACGCCATCATGATTTTTAGGTTAAGCTAGCCCTGAGTATGTTTACTTGCTAGTGGAAAATTGAGTGTCATTCTCGGGTAGATATACGTGACCTGACACTTAGTTACCTAGTTACCGAGTCAAAATTGTTGCCATTATTAGGAACAATAAGGAGCGTATCTAGCGTTAAGTACGTCTTCTTTGTCTTGTATCTCAAACATACACAGAGGTTAGAGGTAAATTACAACATTTATACACCTTAATTATCAGCCAAAAGGCTTTCAGATGCTGTTTATAATGATTTTTTGGCAGCTGTTTTTGCAATACCTTCGACACTGGCATATCACCTATCTAAGATATCAATTGTCTAACCATTTTAGAGATGCGTTTACTCCTGCAATCGAGGATAAGCAACTTGATAAGAATAGTCACATAAAAACCGAGGAGCAGGCAGTTTAGAAGCCACGATCTTTCCGTTATGATCGCCTCCACCATTCAAGTATAATATAAGTAGCCGTATTAGTCTTTGAAAAGTAAGAGAAAAAATGAGGTAACACCTTTTGAGACTATCAATTTCATTCGATAAGCCTGAAGAAGCATATTACATATATGCGAAAGCTTGTTTACGAATAAATTCAATTAGTCTCAAAAGGTGTTACCTCATTTTTTCTCCACCATTCAACTATCTGCTTCTGCAAGTAACTATATTTATTACAAATAAATCAAAGAACAGATCCTACAACCTTTTAGGACCTACGGAAATTTATTGAAGCACAAGCTTTCACATATACAAGGAATGCTTCATCCATTGATTCACATGCTGAAGTATTCATCGAACTCCGAGAAAGTAAATACTTTCAACGATCAACATTTCTCAGCTGACTATTCCATCATCCGTCAACTCATATAAAGTTTTTATTTCTCCAAAAAGTCAAATGCCCAGTTGGAAGACCCTCAAACGATTCTAAAGCATTTCAGAAACTTGAAATACAACATTCATTTTATCAGATCAGTCGTGTATCTATCTTAATTAAGAGTCAATTGTGTTTTTTCGCGCCTGTTCCGGTAACTTCTAAACCTCTGAGCCTACTATCCACATTTTATCGGCAGTATTTAACGCTCGTATTGCTAATCCTGGAAATATATTAGTACAGTAAAATGTCAGATAAAATGAACCAGCAAAATGGGCATTACGATGGACTGTATTCTTGGTATCTTCCTTTTGCTCTCCTTGTGAGATGACAATTTTTACGCGTATCTATTGCACGTGAATTATCCAGTATACCGTCCTACAGCATGGCAATTCCCGTCACTGGAAATTCTCATTGCGTTCCCCAGTAGTGCATTCGAACAGAGGGAACTCACGAGAGTGACGGTTGACCTTCTCACACAAACGGATCCGTGAAACGTATACGTAACATCGAAGCAAATTATCCACCCTTAATGCGTGTCGTTACAGCACTGAAAGGTAATCAATGAAGGACGCATCATCTCGAGTCTCACCTTGGCAAGTGTAAGCTTCATTACCCCCACTCTCGCTCGGCATTGACCATGAACTACTCGAATCATTTGCTTTTAAGTTCAGCAATATTTTCATTCCACGCGAGAACTGGACACATCCCTGAACCACTGCACGATAACGTGGCCGTAATTGACTGCAAGTAGGAGCAGTTGCATTTGAAATATATATATATATATATATATATCTATATAAATATATATACACAACCTATAACATCTAGTTTCGATTGAACACATGCGTTTCTTGTTCAGTTCACATTATCTGTACAGTTCTTCACATGACGTATATGGTTCTCCATATTTCTTGTTTAGTTCTCCACATCACTCATTTAGTTCTCCACATTTCTTCTTCACTTCTCCACATTTCTTCTTCACTTCTCCACATTTCTTCTTCACTTCTCCACATTTCTTCTTCACTTCTTCACATTTCTTCTTCACTTCTCCACATTTCTTCTTCACTTCTCCTCATTTCTTCTTCACTTCTCCACATTTCCTCCACACTTCTCCACATTACTAGTTCAGTTACGTCACCCTGAGTTGTACTTGTATCTTCAGCTATAAACTGGAGCTGTCCGACCATAACCATTTGATTCTCTTCCACCCGCCGATCATACTCAACAACTGTGTTATTGTTAGGTACACAGCACCATCATGTACAGCTCCTCTATATTGATTGGCATCTACGACGAATGAGTGACCTTCTCGGTCCACTGATCTTTCAGGTCCAGCAACTGCTCAGTGATGAGTACCACTCCAATTTTCCTCATTTATATCCATAAATTGTTTATGGAGAAATTTCCAGTTCAACAAATTCTACTAATTATCAAAGTGCACTGTAATCTCATTAATTTACGTAACTAAATGCAGGCGAGTCGTGTAGCTTTTTTATGTATTATTCGTATTTATAGTTCACAATATTATATTTAGATTTATAATCTGCTACAAAATGAATTTAGTCACAAAATGGATCATAACCATGGTTACTGGTGCTTTATGCATCCAGTGGTGGGCAAACTCAGGTCACCATCCAAGTCACTCATTCAGCTATTTACAGAAGTAGCCACTAATTCAGGCCTTTATGGAGTGAGCCACTAATTCAGCCCTTAATGCAATGAGCCACTAATTCAGCTTTTTTGGAGTGGGCCACTAATTCAGCACTTTATGGAGTGAGCCGCTAATTCAGCCCTTTATTGAGTGGGCCACTAATTCAGCCCTTTATTGAGTGGGCCACTAATTCAGCCCTTTATTGAGTGAGCCACTAATTCAGCCCTTTATTGAGTGGGCCACTAATTCAGCCCTTTATTGAGTGGGCCACTAATTCAGCCCTTTATGGAGTGAGCCACTAATTCAGCCCTTAATGGAGCGAGCCACTAATTCGGCCCTTTATGGAGTGGGCCACTAATTCAGCCCTTGATGGAGTGAGCCACTAATTCAGCCCTTTGTGGAGTGGGCCACTAATTCAGCCCTTGATGGAGTGAGCCACTAATTCAGCCCCTTTATTGGGTAAGCCACTAATTTGGCCCTTTATGGAGTGAGCCACTAATTCGGCCCTTTATGGAGTGAGCCACTAATTTGGCCCTTAATAGAGTGGGCCACTAATTCGGCCCTTTATGGAGTGGGCCACTAATTCGACCCTTCATGGAGTGGGCCACTAATTTAGCCCTTTATGGAGTGAGCCACTAATTTATCCCTTGATGGAGTGAGCCGCTAATTCAGCCCTTTATGGAGTGGGCCACTAATTCAGCCCTTTATGGAGTGGGCCACTAATTCAGCCATTTATGGAGCTTCCTTAATGAGTTCCTTAATACCCCGATCTTAACATATTCTTGGATTTCTGATCCGAATATACATGACCTGCACAATTTAGTTTATTTAATCATTTATCAACGTACGTTACAGAGCCGTTTATTGCGGCTAGCATTTACACAGAGAAACATTCAATCTTTATCCTTTTATATAGATTTCGATTATCAATATATTCATCCTTTTTATCCTAATTCTACGTTAGTGTGTGTTTACCGTACATAATGATAGTGAATTCTTTCTTGACAAAACTGGTTGTAATCTCTATTTCATTTGAAATACCATCATGCTATAAGACAATAAGATCTCTCTTAAGACTAGACATAGACTATAAGACAAGCATTTCATGTGTCTGTACTTCTTTTTAGCCCCACGCAATATCTAAAACCAAAAACTGATATCACACACCATTTCTATTA
The DNA here is from genome assembly GCA_011762755.2 of Epimenia babai. Taxonomy (NCBI): domain Eukaryota; kingdom Metazoa; phylum Mollusca; class Solenogastres; order Cavibelonia; family Epimeniidae; genus Epimenia; species Epimenia babai. The sequence continues at coordinate 1,270 of WURV02186636.1, read as the reverse complement.
AGGCATTTACTACCAAAACACGCGTTTTTGACCGATATCAAAGTTGCAAGACATGTTCACAACAATTTTCCCAGGTCTACAATAATAATAACTATTCCCCTCGCTGTATTTTCTACGGCATTTTCAAACTGTGGCATTTGTCTGCCTTTCCTGGCATTTTCAGTCAACATTGTTTACATCGGAGTTTTTTACATCTAGCGCAGGATTCAGGTTCGTTTTTAGGAACTTTGAACGTTATGGAGCTGACTCGGGGAATCTTCCGTTTAGTATCATCAATATTGATTAGATCACGGAGCTTCACAGCGCTTTACTTCATCTTTTCGATGCGTTCGAATGCGATGAAGATACTTACATTTTGGATCAGACCGGTGTAATACTCGGCAAATCGGAGGTATGGGGTCATCTTGATCAGTCAAGCAGTAGCATTTTTTGCGTTACGAAATTTCATTAATTTTACGCAACCATCGGTCAGAATTGAACCCCATTGGTCTGAATTGAACCCCATTGGTCTGAATTGAACCCATTGGTCTGAATTGAACCCCATGGGTCTGAATTGAACCCCATTGGTCTGAATTGAACCCCATTGGTTTGAATTGAACCCCATTGGTCTGAATTGAACCCATTGGTCTGAATTTAACCCCATGGGTCTGAATTGAACCCCATTGGTCAGAATTTGTTCCCTGTTTAGTGTAAGCATAATAGGTTAATTTCTTATCAGTGGAAGTAGGTCGACAGAAGAATCCCAAGAATCGAAAAGTATCAATCAAATATTGTCACAAGGTCGTATGTATATTATCACTTTAGGCGATTTAGACAATTATCATATGAAACGTTGCATAAAATTATCACATTAAGTGATTGATAGGATTATCACATTGAATAATTAGTAGAATTATCACATGAAGTGATTTAAAAATTTATGCTTGTCCTAGCGTGTGCACTAAGTATTTTTTTTTATATATTGAGACTATCAGATGACTTGGTGGATGACTGTGTATTTTACGTTTTGTCATCAACAGAGCGTTGTTATTTTGATCTTCAAAACGCTGCCAATGATAAATATAAAGGTGGTTTGATTGTTATGTTACGAATATCAAATTTTATGTGTTCAATCTATAGTTGGTTGTTTGTTCGATATAAACTATATATAATGAATTAATTAGCGTGACTTCTTGTGTTAATTGGAAGAGTTTGCCGTTTTCGAGATATGGTCGTTCATGTCCTCCCATTTTGACGAATACTAAACTGTCATTTCGGACCGAGATACGGC
>WURV02186625.1:0-12760 GCA_011762755.2 Epimenia babai | reverse complement strand
GAAGCGCAACTGAGAGCATATATATGCTGATGGCTGCGCTATATAAAATACTTTTACATTTACATTTACATTTACATAAAAGGTCGACCTACATAATATGTATGTAGATCTGGTGGTCGAAAGTTACCATCATCAAACGCTGATGAATTTCTGGTTCAGAGCACTGATTTGTTTCGTAACTGATCAGGGGCGGGTAATTTGGAGATTGATTGTTTTGGCCCCATCAGAGGCGAATCTTTTTCGTGTATTGTTAATGAACGTGTGGGGAAGCAGATCGTCCGATGTTCAACGCGCTAGGGTCGTTACTGAGAGGGCTTGTTCCAGCTCATATTCAAAACCACCCAAAGCCACCACCTGGCCTTTCTGTAATTATCCTCAAGTCATTTTTCCCAGATTGCCGGAGTGAACCAGTCTCTAAAATAAGTAGACGTTTGATATCATCCTACTTATACGATATGCAATGAGCATCAAGGGTATTGTATAGACACTGAATAGCTGCCTTAAAGGTTTATTGTGAATTGCGTGTACGAGACTGTTGGCTGATATTTAATGAAGGTTGTACTCCATCTTCTACCTTATACGCGGTGCCCTATTAAACACTGACCTAAAAATTATGAAGGTTGTACTCCATCTTCTCCCTTATAGGCGGTGCCCTATTAAACACTGACCTAAAAATCCCGTTTCTTTCGCATAGCCGAAGTGACTAAGATCCAGAATGCCCGAGCCCTGAAACAAGCCGAGGAAGAGGCCGCGAGGAAAGCTAAAGAGGAAGAGGCACTGAAACAGGCAGTGGCAATACTTGAGGCAGCAAAAATGACGGAGAGAGATGGTAGCGAATTGGAATCTACAGAAACCTCAATGGTACATTAACATTTTACTGTTATCTTGCCTAGCTGCATAAAGGGTAGGAATGATTTAGTGTTCTCTTACGTGACTGTATAAAGCTTACAGATGATTTAGCGTTATTTTACATAGCTGTATAAAAGGTACAGATGATTTAGTGTTTTTTTTTCACCTTGCTGCATAACGGGTACGAAAGATTTAGTGTTATCCTAGCTAGCTGCATAAAGAGTAGAACTGATTCAGTGTTATCTTATTTAGCTGCATAAAGTTATGTAAGATAACACCTGCTGTTTAATAGAAGAAGGAAAGGTAAGACCTTTTAAACAACATTCACCAGAAAAGCACCTATTTTACTGAATTCGCATTATTGTTTTGGTCTCATCAGTCTTTTAATAAAAAAGTTTTGTGACAGTACATTTTAGATGGCATATGTTCTTTTCATTGTAATTTCTCATTATGTCTAAATCTTCTTTTAATCTAACGAGACCATGTGATGTTAGACAATGATGATGATTACAGGAATGATGGTGGCAGGGATGATGGTTGCAGGGATGATGATGGCAGGGATGATGATGGCAAGAATGATGATGGCAAGGATGATGATGGCAGCAAGGATGATGATGGTGGCAGGAATGATGGTGGCAGGGATGATGATCGCAGGGATGATGATGGCAAGGATGATGATTGCAAGAATGATGGTGGTGTGGATGATGATGGCAGCAAGGATGATGATGGCTGCAGGGATGATGATGGTGGCAGGGATGATGATCGCAGGGATGATGGTGGCAGGGATGATAGTGGCAGGGATGATGATGGCAGCAAGGATGGTGGCAAGGATAATGATGGCAGGGATGATGATGGCAGCAAGGATGATGATGGTGGCAGGGATGATGATGATGGTAATTAGGACAGCCAATGTGCTTCCATAAATAGCTGGAGAGAAAGGCAAAGGAAAAAACCTATACCTTCCAGGGATAATGATAGCAAGGATGATGATGGCAAGGATGGTGATGGCAAGGATGATGATGGCAGGGATGATAATAGCAGGGATGAGGATGGCAGCAAGGATGACGATGGCAGGGATGATAAAAATTCTCATGTGAAATTTCGCAGTTTTATTTGTCTCCAAAATATTTTCTTCAATTCAACAATCAAAAGTTGACATATTCACTATTTACAATAATTTTTTGGTTGCCTGAATCATTCGATACAGGAAGTGGATACCAAAACGGAGGTGGAAATTGCAACCAGCACGACGACTACAACAGTTGTTAGCTCGTCGTCGGTGAGTTCAACCGAAACGCCATCATCCGTCGTGTCTGAAGAAACCGTGATGAGTAAGACCACGACGACGACCACAATCGTATTTACGACATCCGAGAGTACGAGCGTGACGACGAGAACGACGTTGAATACGGAAAACGGCGAGGCAAGACATGCCGACGACGTAAAAATTGGCGGCGATAACGCAGTAACGAGTGATGTAGCGACCGTGGAAGATCCTGAGGTTGGCACGCATCGCGACGGACTTACGAACGGCGGAACGTCTTCTGATACAGCGGACGTGACCGACTCACAAGGTAAAGCGATCGAGAAGGCGAATTCGGTCGGTTTACCGAGCGGCGGTGTGCCGATAAAGATCGTGAAGTCACCCGGTGTTTTGAGCCTGAAGTCGATCGTTCCCGGCTTGAAGATCGGGGCAGTGAAAGGTTCGGCTGTTGATGGGCTGGAATCAAAAGTCAAGGCCGGTAAGACTCTCGTTTTCGTGAACAAGGACGGGAAGTTGACATTCTCGTCGATCAGCGATTCGTCGCTAGCCAGCACGAGTGATTCATCCGCTGCGGGTCAGCAGACGACATCCGACGGCTCAGAAGTCGGTGATTCCGCCACGGCAGGTATTCTAATAACTCACGCTCTCTAGAAGGTTTTTTTGGGGTTCATGTTTTAGTAGTTGTGTGTGATGTCATGTACACGTGTATGAAAACGCATCGCTTCGGTAAATAAACTAAGAAATTTATTATAGTCTAATTCCTGTCTATTGTTATTAGCTCACCTAAGTTTATGCTCAGTGAGCTTTTCTGATCGGAGTTCGTCCGTTGTCCGTCCATCTATCCATCTGTCCATCCGTACGATTTAACATTTTCTTAAAAATCTTCTTCTCAAGAACCGCTTATCGCAGAGTTCTGCTATTTGGCAAATTTTGTCCTTGGGTCGTCTCCTGTAGATTAGTTCATTTATCGTCATTGCAGCTAGGGGAAGCAACTTCTGCCGATGTTCGTAATTTTTCTCATAAAATCTTCTCAAGAACCGCTTTCCCAGAGGTCTGCTATTTGGCAAATATTGTAGTTGGGTCGGTCCCTTCTAGATTTGTTTAGCATCTTGTCATAGGAGCAAAGAGGGTGATTTCTATCTACTTTTCTATTTGAAAATCTTTTTCTCCAGGTCCGCGTAGTGCAAAGGTCTGCCATTTTGCAGATATTGTATGTGTAGGTTTCATTCAGATTTGTTTAGGGCATCTCTATTGAGGCAATTAGATGTGATTCCAGCCAAGGTTTTTCCACAAATCTGTCTTTTCTTGTTTCAGTATCTGAATGGGTATTTTCAGTTCTATTTGATGTCAGGCAGTCTCCTTGTTGTCTTCTCGTTCTAAAATCTAGATGGTTTCCTTGGCCTCTTGTATTGTCTTTTTTTTCAAGTGAGCATCTTGAGGCCTCTTTGGCCTCTGGTTTTTCGTGATATTCTTGCTTGATTCTTGTTGGACTGGTCATGCTTGAAGGGGTTTCGAGCCAGAGTCTACAGTAGTATTCTTTCATGAAGATTTAATTAACCACTTCAACTACAGTTAAACGGTCTTTTCCTTTTCTGCTTCACCCGCTCACAGAATCACGTAAAATGGTGACTCGATCCAAAACTGGTTCACTCACCCCGAAGCAGTTTTCCGATTCCATCACTCCTCCCACCACTAAAGTGACCCGGTCGGGTAGCGACGAAGCGATCACGTCCATGTTGGATGGCGGAGACATCACGAAGTTGGTGAAGAGTAAAACAACAGGGACCCTGATGTCAGCTAGCACATCCACTGTACCAGTGTTATACAAACTGGGTGAGTGTCCCGTGACCCATGTTATACAAATTTCGTGTCCCCTGAACTGTGTTATACAAACTGGGTGACTCAACTTCTCTCCATATTGTATATACTCTCTGACTGATTTTACTACTTTCGAATGTCACCAAATAAGCATATTATTTATCTAGAAACTGAGATATGACTTCTGTTAGGTTTAGGCATCAGTGTATGATAATATCAAGCTTTTAACCATATTCGCATCTGCTTTATTTTGTTTTTTTACCTCGTCATTTCGCAGACCTTATTTAATTAAAGACTGTTATCGATCAACATGCGACAGGCATGGATGGAAACTACAAGACGTATCAGAACGAGTTCACGTCCAACCCACTCGCACTGAATAAGCATCAGCACAACGAAGAACGAGACAAGAAGCGATACCTCTCGCACAAATTCAGCCTGACGCCCCTCAGCGAGTTCAAGTGGAACGGCGCGTTGCACGGCACGCGTAATCTCACCGTGTCGACGCTCCGAATGAGTATCACGCAGCTCGAGAGCAACATTCCCGCGCCGTTCCTCCACCCAAACTGGCCGATCCATCGCCAGAACTGGCAGAAAGCCGTGCACATGTGTCAGAACCCAAATGATTTCGCCCTCGCTCTGGCAATCCTGGAAGCGTGCGTGAAGCCGGTTTTGTTCAATCACGTATGGCACGAATCTCTCGGTATGTCATTTACTACCTCATCAATGTCGTTGTGTTCTCATCAATGCTGTTGTGTTCTCGCCAATGTTGTGTTCACATCAATGTCGTTGTGTTCTCATCAATGCTGTTGTGTTCTCATCAATGTTGTGTTCACATCAATGTTGTGTTCACATCAATGTCGTTGTGTTCTCATAAATGTCATTGTGTTCTCATCAATGTCGTTGTGTTCTCATCAATGTCGTTGTGTTCTCATCAATGTCGTTGTGTTCTCATCAATGTCATGTTGTCATCAATGCCATTGTGTTCTCATCAATGTCGTGTTCTCGCCAATGTTAGGTTCTCAACAATGTTGTGTTGTCAACAATGTCGTGTCCTCATCAATGCCCTTGCATTCTCATCAATTTCGTGTTCTTACCAATGTCGTTGTGTTCTCATTAATGCCGCTATGTTCTTTGCAATGTGGTGTTCTCATCAGTGTCATTGCATTCTCATCAATGGCATTGTGTTTTCAGTGATTTTGTTATGTTCTCATCAATTCCTTTGTGTTCTCATCAATGTCATGTTCTCAGCAATGCCGTTGTGTTCTCATCAATTTTGTTGCGTTCTCTTCTGTATACTTCATCAGATGCAATGACTGAAGTGAATGAGTATATGAGAGTTTGTGTTAATCCTAACGTTCGTTAGTCCTTAAGGTGTTACCTTAAATTTTCATATTACGCGATACGGATAACACGGCAACCAACATTTTACCTAATTTATGCGTCTCGCATAAATACAGGTCATTTAAAGCTGCACCGAATGACCCTAGCGGTACGAGAGGATAAGAGGAAGAAAGAAAAAATGAAGAAGAAAGAAGAAGACGATGATAGTAACAGACTTCTGTGGGTAAAATACACTCTGGGCTTGAAGCACTTGGTAAGTGACACCAACCTGCTGATATTTGGCTCCTGATCAGATTGTTATCAGCGTCTTATCAACTTTCAACTCCTGTACTGCAAGATGATTTCATTGAAATGTATTTGGTCCGGATGTTTTAAGGTTTAGGACGTCAAGTGTTAACTCGGAGCTATGAACCGTACGAAACGTCTCCCCTTATTATATATGACACTGTTCTGTTCATTTACATATCATTAAATCAGTTATGACACTGTTCTTATGAAACTTCTGTTAATTTACATATCATCATATCAGTTATGAAACTGTTCTGTTAATTTACATATCAATACCATTATGTTTTTGAATTTCCTGTCTTAACATTGTATGCAATGTTTTTAGGAGTTATTGATAAGTCGTATAATACGCTTAACAACAGTGTAACAAAGTAACGCCATAGTAATTTTAAGAATTGATACGTGTCACACTACCTTACCATTGGGTCTCTTTTTACACCAGTTGACCCATCCTTAATATATTTCATTAGAGATACAATAGTGCATGAATTTCGACAAAAAACATTTGGTCGTTTTTGGAGCGATGGCTTCAGGGTATGAGATTTTACTTTTGAGCGATGGCTTCAGGGTATGAGATTTTACTTCTGAGCGAAGGCTTCAGGGTATGAGATTTTACTTCTGAGCGATGGCTTCAGGGTATGAGATTTTACTTCTGAGCGATGGCTTCAGGGTATGAGATTTTACTTTTGAGCGATGTCTTCAGGGTATGAAATTTTACTTTTGAGCGATGGCTCCAGGGTATGAGATTTTACTTCTGAGCGATGTCTTCAGGGTATGAGATTTTACTTCTGAGCGATGGCTTCAGGGTATGAGATTTTACTTTACTTTTTTATTTATGTCACATCCGCGTAAAAGTTATTTCTTTATTGTTTCTATTTATTGTTAAAGGATGACATTTTTTTTAGGTGTGGAAACAAAAGGGTGAAGAGTACCGGGTGACGGGAAATGGTGGATGGATCTGGATCAGTTCTCTGCGGGTGCATCGCACTGTCTCGCAGGATTCCGTTGGATTGCGCAGCATTGCACAAAAGATGCTGGAGAAGTCACGTACATCGACAAATGCTCAGGTTGCAGAGAAAACAGATGAAAGGACGATGGATGATAATGCAGAAGATGATGCACGAGTTGAAAAAATGGATATCGGGGATAAGCGTGATGGTCTTGAGAAAGGTGAGGATCATGTTGAGAAGAACGTTGAAGATAATGAGGAATCCCGGAAGGCTCTGAAGACTGACATCAGTGGCAAGGCGGTGTTTTATGAATTGCAAGCAGAGGTTGGGGAGTTAATCGATGTGATGGAATCAATGGTGACTCGAAAGCATTATCCAGCTATGGACAAGTCATTAGCGTCACGGCTCGATGGCTTGTTGGATCGTAGAGTGAAACAGGAAGATTGGGAAGCGAAGCAGCGGGCTTTGCTGAAACAGCAAATCGCTATCAAGATGAAGGTGGAGGAGGCGAAGGCTGCGTTGATGAAAAAGGAGTCGCAGACGTCGGATGTTAAAGATAGGGATGAGTCAGTTGCAGGTAAAGGTACGAGAACCGAAGAAGAGGATATAGATGTGGATGTGGAAGGAGATGCGACAGTTATTGGTTCCACGATCAGACCGGAGTCTTCGGTGTTTGAGGAGACAAACAGTTCGGAAGTGTCTCAGGATGGATCCGAAATGTGTGCCAGTGACGACGTGAAGCAGTTGGAGAGTGCTATTGGCAGCAGTCAGAAGGCACAAGCTGGAGCTAGCGGTGAAGACTGTGATAATAAAGATGTCTCGAGTGATGTCGCTGATGAACGTGATGATGGTGATGTAGTTGATGATGGTGGTGTAGGTGATGATGATGATGTAGGTGATGATTGTGATGTAGGTGATGATGGTGATGTAGGTGATGATTGTGATGTAGATGACAATGATGTAGATGACATCCGCGATGTAGGTGATAATTGTGATGAGGGTGATGATGGTGATGTAGATGATATAATGCAGTCTGAGAAGAACGAGAGTTCAGATGTTAATGAGAAGGATGAAAAGGCCATCACGGAGCAAAGTGAGGATGTGGAGGAAGTTGGAGAAGTTGATGAGACTGGTGACGGCAGCAGTGTTGGTGAGACGGGAATAAAACATGGCATGGATGCGAAAGCGGATATTGAGGAACAAGAAGACAAAGGAGAGGAGGAGGAAATGGATGCGTGCGAAACAGAGGAGGTTGATGATGAAGGTGATGTTAATGATCCGGAGAGTTTGGAAGAAGCGAGTACTGAGGACATTAAATGTTCTGAACAAACTGGGTCAAGTTTTTGTGAAGGACCCAAAAAAACTGATGATTCTGTTATGCAAAATAGTGGTGCGAGCGTCGCATGTGGTGAAATGAAATCCAGCGGTGAATTGCTCGATGTCTCCACGAGCAGTTCCACCCAAGTAAGTGTCTGCACCACGAGTCGTGTTATTTGTACGACTTCAACAATCAGCAGCAGCGTTTCTAGCCACGTTCAGAATGTGGTTGTATCTACCCAAGAAACGGGTGATGTTACCAGTAAAATAGAAGTTACCCGCGATTGTTCTTTGACGACATCACAAGCTACGTCATCTTCCAGTAAAGATGCGTCGAGTTCCGCAATGGAGTCCGGTTTTGCTTCAGAGAATGACTGCGGTAATTCCACCCGGACTAATGTCACAATGACTGAGAGTACAGAGTCTCACGCAAAGAAGATGGAAATTACAACTGCTAGCTCACTAGTGGCATCTAGTAAAATAAATGTGGAGCAGGAGACCTTGACCTCGACTTTATCTAGTTCTACATCATCAGCGACAAAATCATCGTCGGTTAGTTCGCAATCTCAGACTGAAACAGTGACTAGTACGACCGAAGTCAAGACTGAGTCGTTGACGAAACAGGCGTCTGTTAAAACGCCTGAGGATATCGCGGCTCTGGCGACGGAGAGCGTGATGAAGAACCTCACTTCAAACCAATCGGCAGCTAGTAAGATCCTCGCGGCCATGAGCATCAGCGATCTTGAAGCGAAGATTCCGCCAATCAGGGCGACTCGCGACAAGATCAGCCTGGCGCGGTTCACCAAGCAGGGGATCAAACGGCCAACCCGTGCCATCATGAAGAAAGGCAGCTTACCCGTGTGTCAAAAGTTTCAGAATCGCCACAAGAAACGCAGCTTGTTCATCCTGGAGAAGCACGACTTGAAGGCATTGGCTCGTCATATGGGTCATCGAGAAACTGCTGGATTTAACTACACGTGTAAAATGTCTAACGTTAACTGGAACTTTCCGTGCCCGCGGCCGCTTTTCAAAACGGCGTGGCGTTACCGTACGCAAACCTTGCGGTCGCTCGCGGCCGCCGGGCTGCAGTTACGCATCATCTGGGGCTGTATTCGATGGGACGATCTTTCGGTGAAACCACCGGCCGGTGGTACGAATACCGTTTCCACGGAAACGCAGATCACTACGACCGAACTGCTGAAGAGACGCGACGTTGGTCCATACGGTCTGAGGTCGGAGTTTCTCGTGAGGAAGATCATCGTGCCATTGGGTCTCCCTGGGCAGCCCAAAGGTGAGCCACGCTGTTTTCATTACTGCTAGTTGGTTTTTCCATGCAATACCATTGATTCATCTCCCATCATGTTGGTGCCGAGATTATGGCACTTTGCTTTTCACCTCACCTGAGCTTATGCTCGGTGAGCTTTTCTGATCGGAACTCGTTCGTCGTCCGTCCTTCCGTCCATCCGTCCAGCTGATGTTAACATTCTCTAAAAAAATCTTCTCCAGTCTCATGTATATTGTATAATTTTGTATTATAGTGATTATCACAGCGGTTAAAAGCTTACATTTGTTAACCCTTAGCAGCCTGATGTCACAGAATAGTAATGCTATAGTAATGTGATATACAGATGTCACTGTGGTTAGGGTTAAAATGTACACTCGTTCATCGTACTGTGTAAGGTGCTTCAATGTACGCCATTGTGCGGTATATAAACCTACTGTTATAAATATATCGGTGCTCGTAGTGTGGGGGTGAGGAGCGTGTATAAACGTACTGTTATATACATCAGTTCGAAGGAGTTCGGTAACAAACATACAAACAGACAGAATTATAGCATCATTCTATTAGATTTGTGTCTCGTTGGCAGTCACACGATGCGTCTGTGATCGAACTTGGTTTACTCGATTACAGAGAACTACACTCCGCAGCGTAGCGGGCTGAGGGAGAGGAAACGCCCCGAGTCACCGAAGCTCACGATGCCGAGCGTGTCCGAGGTGTGGATGCCGGAGGAATCGCTCGAAGTCTGGGAGATTAAGCAGTTCGGAGAGAAGTGAGTCGGTCGTGTACCTTTGTGGATGACTTCACATGGGCAGAAAAAGAACGCGACAGGCGATTTGCTGTCGAATGTTCCGAATTAAAAGCAACATATCAACAATAGTTTAGGTCTTTCATTGAATCAAATAACTCCAGCGTACAATCCTGTTAGCGTCGTTTCTTGTGGCGCATATATCTCATCCATCCAGTTATATCACAGTGATATCGCTGCACATGACCATTGATCACTATTAATCATCCCCATTAATCATCACCCATCTTGCATTTGGTTAAGTCTGCATTCAGAAACAGTGGCATCACTGGACAAAGGTGTGCTGTTTACCCGGTTTCAGAGGTTAGCGCTATAGCTATTTTCCTCCCTCCGCCATATACTGTATAAGGCCCGCCATAAATATGGCCAATCGTATTCAGGGACTTTGCATTAAGAAGGTCCACATTGCTGGGCTGGAATTGTTAACGGTCTCAGCGATTTTCTACCCTAATCGGGGTAGGAATCCTACTGTAATTGTCTGTAGATATCTAACAAAAACGTTTGAAGTTACATCAGTACATTTGGTTGTCATAATGCAGGTTCATTCCATGAAACACGCTACATGAGAACAGTCAAGCATCAACTGAAATTGTCGCGTGGCTTTTGACCATAAAAATAACGTATCGTCCTTCGATTCCACACAAAAACTAGTAATTCACCGCGGCGTTGACTTTTGTGTCTTCGTGTATTCAGCGACGGATGGACGGTGGCGTTGTGTTGTAGGTTGGAGCGACAGCGGCAGGTGTTGCAGGAGAAGGAGAAGGCGACGCAGCAAGTCACGGTGAAGACGAAGAATGCGGCCGAGATCAAGGCCCAACTCGAGTCTCAGCTCAAACAGCAGCGGCTGGCCCTGCAGCAGCAGAAGAGGATAGTGGATGCCAGGTCGCCAGTTCGATGTGTATCATGAGGCTGTTACATGCGTATGATTAGGGTGTCGTATAGCAGTCATTTCGGCGTCAACGTGTATTATTTGGATATCTTAGACATGTCATTTGGGTGTCATACATCATCTGGGTGTTGTACATGTGTCATTTGGTTGTCATACGCATGTCATTAAGGTAAATGTAAATGTAAAAGTATTTTATATAGCGCAGCCATCAGCATATATATGCTCTCAGTTGCGCTTCACATAATAAAAAATATATTTATATATAAATACATAAAAGATGACTTAAATACGATAACGTGTAGCAATTTGTAGACATTATGTAAAAGCTCGTGAAAAAAGATATGTCTTCAAGTGCAGTTTGAATGACGCAAAAGATTTTTGTTGTCGTAATGATATTGGGAGCGCATTCCACAATTTAGGACCCATACATACGTCATTTGGGTATCATCCATCATTTGGGAATCATCCATCATTTGGGTATCATACACTTGTCATTTTGGTGTCATACATACGTCATCTGGGTATCACAATTTATTTTGGTTTCATACATCATTTGGGTGTCATACATTTATCGTTTGGTTGTCATACACTTGTCATTTTGGTGTCATACATACGTCATCTGGGTATCACACTTTATTTTGGTTTCATACATCATTTGGGTGTCACACACGAGTCGGTTGTCATACCTGATGTCAGGTGTGCGAGATTGTCTTACGATTTCGAACACAAGCTATCAATCGGGGATTGACGTTTGTAGAATATCACAACAAAAATATCTCCAGACAATTTTTCTCGCATTTTAGCGATTTGCTTCGCCTTATTTTCCCGATTTTTGCAGCCCTAATGGCAGTGACGTTTCGACTGCTGTTTGGTAATTAATTAAGCGTCACATGACCGCTTCACTGGAGCGGATTATTACAACAGTGATATATAACATTATATTACGATTAAAAATAATCACTGGTGTGGGTCAGAAAAATGAGTTCGCAAATGATTCTCGCAGTTTAGAAAAAGTGCCTGTAAAATTACTCGAACGTACGTAGCTGTTTATAGTTTGTTGGGTTTTTGTAGGTCGACTGGTACGACCTCATCCAGTGGCGCGTCCACGTCGGTCGACGCGATCGGAGGAAAGACTCTGGGCGGTATGCCGCCGATAATCACGTCCCTCATGAAGAAAGTCCTGCAGCAGCCCGCGGCGGATTCTGGCGCCGTCTCAAACGCCGCTCGCTGTTCGTATCGCTATTGACACGAAATTTACAGTATAAAACATACAGATTAAAAAAGACTTATATAATGTTAGGTCAGTGATCCGCTATGTTTATGATAGTTAATGGTTATTTACAGGTGGGATGACGACATTACCTTTACGCCCTTATAATTATTTGCGTCGTCCGCCCTTATAATTATTTGCGTCATCCGCTCTTATAATTATTCACGTCTGCCCTTATAATTATTTGCATCGTCTGCTCTTTTAATTATTTGCATCGTCTGCTCATTTCACTGCTTTATTTGTCACTGTGTTTTAACAATGCAAATGTAAACCTTTTGTTAATTCTAATTGATAAGAAAAGATGAATTTCGTTTACGTTAATGGAAATTTTCTGGGTAACTGATTTGGTTTTGCCGACGGTCATTTTTTGGGTCTGTACCGAGTTGTGTTTTATGAAGATTTATCTTATATTAAATTGTCTTTCATAGCCATGTGTTAAAAGGGAAATTTTCATTCCATTGCACTTCATTCAATGTTGTGTTAGGCTATGATTTAACTTCTACGTACTTTTTATTGTGTTATTATTTTTTTATTTAGTTATGGGCTGACTACCGAAGTAATCGTTGTGTGGGCCAATTTCATTCATGAACCTTTACAAAGCTAGCCCATGTGGTTAACACGACAATTTGATTAGCCTCCCTTATAACGGGTGGGGGAAAACACCTAATGTGAAAAACCCACCGG
>WURV02186614.1:0-12761 GCA_011762755.2 Epimenia babai | reverse complement strand
TAACATAAATTGAATTGAATTGAATTTATTGAAATGTATACACACATCAATAAATATTATCATAGTAATCTATCTTCCATAGAACACATAGGAATACCTTAAGTGGTGATTGAACTCATACAAAATGTGACATAATAATAAGGAAGGTGCTCAGAAAAGACACAATCAATGCCCGTAAATATTGGTGTTTTTATTTTCGAACATTATATTTTCGAAATTTGTTACAATTACGCGACAATCACTACAATAATACTTGATAGTGATATTTACAAGTGTTATGCACAACATATCCATCGCCGGGATGTGTTATGCGTCCTCTTCACCATTTCGTTAGTGAATCGTCGATAACACCGTTTTCAGGAAATGACAACACCTCGACAAAACGCACCAACTTTGCTCATATTGTTGAGACATTTAAAAGCAATACATCTGACAAAACCGCTAAAATTATCTACCAACTAAGAATAAACCGATGGAATTGTTAGACGTAAATGTGGTGTTTATCAAACGGAACACGTTGCTAAATACATGATGCTCAGACGAGACGATCGCGTCATCAAATTCTGAGGCTAAAGTACAACAAAGGGGTTCAAACACTTTGTTAAAGACTTCCTGAAAAATATAGGAAACTTTGCAGGTATCTTTACGGTAGATGGGCGACCTGGTTCATGCAACAGTAACTCGGAGAGCGAATACAGTAATTAAACGAGAAAGGTGAAAACCGTCGACAAGTAGCGTAACTTAGTTGAAGCGAAAAGGGAGATCCGAGAACTCGGAACACATACAGAAAAGTATACAAAAATAATTTGCTACTTCCCGGGTGTTGCGGTGATACCGTACATAGAGTACAAACATTCACGACTTATTATTGCATAAAACACAACTATAGCATAATCTGCATAAGGTTATGTGATTGATTGTTCATTCACTGGATGATGGAAACATCACGCGGCCGCGCATACATGTCGAACATTAGTTGATGAAAAATGTCAAATTCATTCATTGATATTTTTATATAATATTTGGCAATGTGAAATCAAAAGAAAAATATGCCATAGTTATCGAGGATTGGGTTATTCTAAACGCGGTGGAGTCGATTATTGCTGGTTACACAGTTCCTTGTGTGCTAACGAATTTAAATTTCAGTGTGTTCTTACTTACCAAATCGCCCAGGAGGAAGTCTGGTAGTTTTGAACACCAACCCGGTAATTAAAAGTTATTATTCTCATTTTTTCTTCGTTTCTAGAGATATTGAGTGAATTAAGCTTTTTATCCAACTAAATTCGACTCGCCATATCATGTGTGAATCTGCGTGATTAGACTGCTTTCCGTTATGTATTCCAGAAAACATTGGTTCGCACCAAAACCCAGGCGGCGGTGAATCGGGAAGCGAGGACGAACACTCCCGCGCTGGAAGTTCGCCCATTGATTGTACGGCGTCTTCTCGCATTTCGCCGCACAAATCACCGGTAAAATCGCAATTTGGGAGCATGGCGCCGCCGCCGCCGACACAACACCATCCCATTGATCCGAGCACCTTCGCTCCTTCCGCTTACAGACCGGGTCGCCTGACGAACCTCGAGATGTTGGAACGCGTCTTTCCCATGCAGAGGAAGACCGTGTTAGAACTTGTTCTACAAGGCTGCAACGGCGATTTAGTGAAAGCGATAGAACATTTCATCTCGGCCCAAGATACTATCATCGCGCAGCAACATCAGCAGCAGGAACAGCAGCATCACCAACAACCACAGCAACATCATCTAGCGTCCAGAAATCGATTCGATCATCCACGTCTCCACCCATATACCCAATCAATGCCACGATCGCTTAACAACAAAATGTCTCATCTCACCGCGTTAAAGTCTGCATTCTCTCCAATGTGTCCACCGATATCCTCAATCGCCGCACTCCACTCCGCGTTCACGAGCCACCAAACACCGGTAGCTGGGGAGGCCCTACGAGCACCCTTTTTTCCGCACCAACATCGCGACATAATCGGCCCAGCACCGCCCCCGTTCGCTTACACGTTCGGCGGGCTGACGAACTCTCACCTGCAAGCGACGTTTAACGCGCCGTTTTTGTTGAGCCCCTACAGACCGCTAACACTCGGTGCGTTACCAGTTCCTACTCATCTTCTAGATAAACAAACACCGGATAAAAATGTGATAGCGCATCATTCGGAAGTTGAGTCGGGGCGGTGGAAACCGAGTTCGGACCGTGATCCAAGTAGTGCGTCGTAAATAAGACTACCTTATCATCATCATCATCATCATCATCATTATCATCATATTTATCAAATTATTACCTATTCGGTGGCTGCGTATAGATAAAGTATATACTTGAATACTAACCGTATAAAATGTGTCCAGAAATCGCAGAAAACTCTAGAATGTATAAAAAGCCGGTATTCGTTTGCATCACGCATAAAAACACAGCTTATTTGCATGTGTTATCGATTTAGCAACGATCGTGTTTATATATTTGACAAGAGGACTTTGCTTAGGACAGGGAAGAATTCGGGAATTTGCAGCGGTGAAATATTTTAAGCGATTGGTATTGAATTAATACTAAAATTAAACCACCCTACCGCAGGAATTTTCCATCGATATAAAATTACGCGCTTCGTTTCACCATTTTGACTGATGCGTAGAGTAACGGTAGATCGACAGTGTGTCGTCCGTGCATTGTATTACGTGCGTAAACCTATAGTTGCTTCCGGGTCGTTTCCGGGTATACAAAATTTACAACGCAGATGTTTACATATCACGCATACATCAAATCGGAATATGATCACCATAAATACGAGAAATGTGGCGGTTTTCGATGACGATAAATTTATGATAAATTGTTAATAGAAACATGTTCAAAATATTCAAAGGGAAAATTCTCTAACTATACTTAGCAAGATTCATTAGTCGTAATTTATTTATTACGTATGATATTGACTTTTATACACGTTGTGGAAATGTGGAAATTCACTCGACATCTCGTCAGCCACGCGCAGGGTTACTCGGCGGAGACTGTCATTTCTCGCAGTAAAAAAATTATCGGTATTTCGTAAATTAGTGAACTAATTATACATTGCATCAGGTATTCGATGTATTTTTATAGCTCTTTTACACAATAGAGTCATCTATCAACTAACATTACACGTTGTATGCTCGTCTCGTCACTTCGTGGGGTACTGGGAGATTATTGATATGGAAACCAAGTGGCGTAATTGGTAGAGAACCGCCTTACCACCCAGAACCTGGTAACATCGGATCCTGGTCAAAACCAATTGTGTTTTTCTGTTGCATCATTTAGCAAGGTACTTTATACCTGTTGCTCTGGTGGACTGAACTATAGGTAAAAATACCCGTAAATAAGTTGTAATTCGTGACAACACGCATTTATTTATATGCACTGGAAGGTCGATTAGTGAAAGTCGCGCAGGCGCCTGTTATAGCGCTGCATTCCTCGATTATTGTAAACCGCTATTTCATAAGGTGTAAGGTGTGCAAGCGAGCGGCCTCAAGGTGCAGTATATAAAATTAACAATTTTCCTCGCCCTTTTTTCATGTATTTATTAAAATATATGTGGAATGCCTAATCGGAATTATCCAGTGCCCTTGAAAGTATGTAACATATTGGTTTTAGACACACGTGTAGACCACGTGGTTCTGTATATGTGTATGGTGGTGGATTTATATGTATTTTTTGCCTATTTATTTAAAGACTTCAACATATAATACGAAGACAGTTCTAATGTATTAACGACTGTAACGACTTTATGAACGGTATACAACAAAGTTAAATAACGAAAAAAAAATTGTGAGGTGTCGATCGACATAATATAAAAGAAAGAATAACGGAAGAGAGAATTTATGATTTTTTGGATATTAAATAACGTACACCATTGACTATCAAGTCAGCTAGTTTGTTGGCTGTTGTGTACACGATGCTGCAGATAGCAGCATCCGTGTCCGGTGTTAATTTAATCTTGCCCTGCAGTAATGCAAAGATCGTGTGTCTTGACCGAAATCACTGAATTATGTTCGGGTTGGCGGCAGGAAAAAAGTTTGGACAGTTTAATAACAATTTATGTATCGCTCACGTGATAATTTTGTTATAGTGGCACTTTTAGACAATCAACGATCAGCATCTTGAGTGCTTCGTCGGCGTTGCTGTTAATTTTATTAGAAGCGAAGTTGTCTCCATAATGATGACTATAGTGTGTAAAACCTTATAGATTTGTACCTGGTAAAAGTACGTTGGAAATTTAGCGAATTCTGTGCTCGACCAAAACGTAAACCCGCAAAAAAGTAACGGACCTTACTTCCGATGCTGGATTCGCAGAATGAACAAAATGGCGATGAAGTCAAGTGACACTTGTGACCCAGACTGTGCAGATGATCGTTGAATATGCGCGTCTAGTCCGACGTAAGAATGGTTCAGATGTCGTGTTTATTGGGAGTTTTTTAAATGTATTTTTAATGCATGTATTTAATATATTTAATGTAATGATGCAATTCCATCTAACAATATCAATTAATTACGGTGAGACGACGAACGGCTTACAATCAGAATCTGAAATAATTTCATTGGACATTATGAATACATACCGAAGTTTCATTAATTTATTTTATTACTTTCATCCGGTTGCCATAAATTATTCATAATTTTACGTCTCATAATCAATGCTGTACAAAAACAATTATAATCGAACATAGTTTTCTAACAATATGCACAAATTTGTACATTTTTTAAATAATTATACAGCAAACGATGTCAAGTTCTCAGCCTTGGGCACTGTTGCGGTGTCCGATGCCTAAAATTTTGCAGTCTAACTCGATGCTTTTAAAATCCAAGCCAGATTAAATATTTATTTATCTTCGCTACACTTACGCCAAACTGTGTTAGTTATATATGAAACTGTTGCTGTGTTCATTCGTTATATATTTAAGCGTTAACTAGCGATGCAGGGTATGTTGTATAATGTCTACAATTGTTTGTCTTTAATTAACGTTGTTTTCCGCAAATTCGAATATAAGTAAACCTAGTGAAATTCAAAAATACGCTGCTTTTCGTTCGTGTATTAGTTTTTAACGGATATTTACGTTTATATTTACGGCAGTTTATATTCAGCTTATTTATTTTGTCAAAACCAATTGAAGCATTTCGAAATAAAATAAAAATATTTAATTAAATACTTTATGCGTTTCAATATAGCAGTTTAGGGCTTACGGGCATAAAAGCGCGCAAAATTCGTGATTTAATATCCAGACTTATATAAATTAAAATTTATGTGAAGAAAGTGCAAAAAATGACACGGGAATTGGAAGACGTTAACACCGTTCTACGACAAAAAAAAATCCCTAATTAAGATACAAAACCGTGTCGTTGATCCTTGGCCTTTTGAACATCTGTTAAACGACGTTTATGTAGTTCTTCACGGACGATTTTGATGTTGAAGAACCGCGTATTCCGCCATTTCGCTGGCAGAATGCTCAAGTCACGATGGGTAAACCAATACGTAACGATAGCATGTAACTCCTTCTCGAGCCCTGATTGTTACACCGGCAGCACTAGTGGCGTTCGAACTGTAGATATTAGCCAGATACCGCGAGATCTGAGACACTAGGTTAGTGTATCACGGGGTGTGTCCGTAGCTATTCGCAGCTGGTCGCCCGGTGTTGTTACTGAGTTGACATTGGTAGCGTATAGTTAATTAAACACCGATCTTCCGACTGCCTGAATGGGTTTAGTATTTCTACAGATCCACGAAACCGCCCATGGTCCGACCTAATCAACCCTCCATCGTCGTAGAACCTGAGTATGCCATCAAAAATAAATGTACGTCTATCATAACGTACTCGCCGAATGACCATCAATAAAGAATTAGTACTTTCCAACATCTTTAAACGGTTTTAAAAACAATTAATACACCAAACCGTATCGCTGTACTTGAAATTTTCGTTTTTCAATTATCCAGGAATACAATACGACCGCGGAGGTCGCGCTTGTTTTGCCAATGTACGTGACGATATGAATGCTGTGTTTTCCCGCTCTTTTTGCGCCGATCGTCTGTTTAGACTAAGCCAGCAGTGTCGGTCACGCAAGCAAAATAGAAGTATCTAAAATAACGAAATGCGATACCACCTAACTTCTCCTTGTTATAATAGTGACATTGATATTATTCGTTACGAATTATTATCCCTCTTTAGCAAAAAAAAAGTATATTAATATTTAATGTGTATTGGGTATTATTTCCTCTCTATGAAACACAGCATTAGACTTACACGGCAAGTCGAGTTAGGATAGATAAAACACATCTGGCTGTTTCCCGTGAAGTGACTTCAGACATGGCCAATTTTAAAACTCGTCACATATATTCCTACAATGCATTTATCTTTTATTGGTATCTCTGAAGAGGGCCTTATGTTAAATATTTGTATCTTCGCGTCTTGATGACTTAAATTTACACACAAACAAGAGGGTGTGGCTCAGTGTTGCTCGAGGAGACAAGATGCATACGTCGAGCAGGTCAAGAGAGTTGATTGGATACACGACATGCGCTTACATTTCTGAGTCGAAAATATATTTATCGAGTACATTGTGGAAACGATAAAGCAATTTGAATATCTTCATATATATCCCGATGATAGCGTGTTTTTCCATATAATAAGTTGTACCATAGTGACTCAATGAAGACAGTTATTTGACAATGTTTTAGTGGAAAATATTTCTAAATATATAGGCATTGGTCATAATGTTTATAAAACAATTGAGACTTCAACATTGGCTATGTATTCATTCATTCCACGGGAACACCCTTTGTGTTATATCAACATTAAGCCCACCATTGGTTTAATTCTAATGCTGTTTTCCATATACATGTATAAGAAATTATTCTCAGTGCACTTATATATATATGAGGAATAATAATTCGTTATCTTTATACTACCCAGTCCACCGTGGGTTCCCCGTGTCTTCGACCTTGATTTGATCGACATAACTTAGCGTTTTCTCCGTAGCGGAATGATGCTGTAGCCATTCACCGATACCAAATGACATCCAGGCAGGTATACATAATAAGGCGAGGTTATTAACGGTCGTGTATATATCGAGTTTTACTTCGGGCTGTCGTCAAACAACGAGAAACCCGTGATATATTCGTCACGCAGATTCATGTTTTTTATCTATCAATAGTAGTCTAAGAAACTGTTGTATATGATTCACCGCAAATCCCTCCAATAATGTCGATTGACGGACCGGTTTAAAGACTGCTGATATACCTCGTCTGTTGGCCCTATTCAAACAAAATGGTGTCATGCGATTATATTCATAAATGAAACACACATACGATAGTGTACATAAGCTCGGTGTTTGTATTTGCGATTAAGACAGCTATTGGGCGGACAATCTACCGCGCCGTAAATGCCATGGATATGCGAGGATATGCCAAACCAGAGATAGGGACAGTGACAGAGCGGCCGGAGTGCGCTATCTCCGGTGACACGGGGCTTCGAGTGTCTCCCACGCTGCGAAGTGACAGGTGCCGTCGTCTTAAGAGGCTAACTTTAAGACCGCAGACTGACCGCAGTTTCTGAGAATACACATGATCTTATCTATCTTCTCATGGCCAGTTGTTAACATTTCTTTGCTCTCATTCACTCGGCTCAAAAAATGCCGTGATGTTGTGGGGACTGCATATTCTCGAACTTAACCGAGTCTGTTGTGGTCTTTGCATCCGATCAAATGCACCCAGAATGCATAATTGGAACCACACAAAAGGTCGCATATAAATCACTAACTTCAGTGAAGCGCGGAAAATTATGTTTGTGAATTTAATCGTAAGATAATCTGTCAGACTGAACTATATAAAAAAGTGAGTATCGGAACATTTCACTGAAAATAGCACTAAATCATCAAAATTCTTATACAAAACTTATCCGTCAGCTAAATAATGAAGACAAACTTAACGATCAGACACAAGCAACGAACTAGTTGCAAAAAAATCAGCACTGGAAGAAAGCTCTGCGTTTCGTTAAGTCGATTTCCGACGTAGGTATATATCTCTATATCTCATACCGCATACATGGAACCACAACAGTCTAAATGTATTAAGATTACTAAACTATCCAGTTGACATATCGTGTAATCTCGACCGTAATCTGTATCAAAGCTTTTAAATGGAAAAAGAGAACAAATAAATATAAAAAGTATAAAGTATACATTTCGTGATAAATCTCGTTGCTAAACGTAGCGATTAAATCACTGATCTGGTCGCTATTATATTCGGAGAGATTATATAGCAGTAGACACAACGATGGATATTTCGCAGACTAAACGCTATAGGTTACCTCCATGTTTATATATTCCATAAACAATCGCGGTTTTCTACATTAACAAAAGGAGAGAATGTTTCGGCTTGGCGACGGTATCGCAGCCAGGCCTGCTGGTGTTATGAGCGCGAGAAGCTCTCGACTGGGTCTCACTGAGATCATCGAGACGCGAGTATCAACAGTTTATCGACGTTTCCCATCACAATTTCGTGTCTGGTTCCGTTAAACGGTCCGAGCTCTAATGGATATAAGACACGTGTGCGGTTTACATAAAGTACTTCCGTCGAAAACACGCCAATATCACACGATAAAAATATTAATAGAAATCGCATATTAATAAATAATATTTCAATAATACTACAATAATATATGTAAACATCGTTAACCAGGGTGGTAACAAACAGTGTATCGCGACATTTTAGCCGACTGTAAATAATACATTTTAACGCTGTATAAAATCACGTAATGGCGTGGGGAAATCACATGGATTCGATCCAAAGGGCTTTCGGCATTTAAAAAGACTTCAGTAAAAAGTATTCATAAATATACCAAAAAGTATACATAGTAATTATAAAAGTAAATTATTGCATGTGCATGCTGTATATTATTTCGTATATTATTCCCTGCTATACATATGGCGAAATACGAGATACGTACGCCCGAGACGCACCGGTTCACAATTCCCCGAAAGTGGGCGATGACGTGAATCACGTGTCGAGCGCGTTGTTGAGATAGCTACAGCAATGCCACCCAAAACTAACTGTTTGTTTCTCAAAACGACCCGATGTGTATCCGTTAGTAACGGGGTGCCGTAGCGCGGAGGGAGAGAAACGATGACTAACGGGTGCCCCCGAGCGATTCCAGATCGCCCGCACACGACCGAAGCAGACGTTCTACTGCCTTTCTCTACGCTTTCTATTCGTTTTTTGTGGCTACTGTCTGATTACGGTTGCACTGTAAAAATTCGTTTTAATTAGCACAGTAACTTATTCTAGTATTTCAAAGTTAACTACCGTTAATTGATTTTATGGAATACACAAAATATGTTACTGTAATTGTAGGTTATAGCGATTACAGACTACAATCGTTTCAATAAAATAATGTAAAACGAGGTTCCGAAAATCCGGACACTCCAGAAAGTCAAATCTATCTTGCGCGTACGCGTCAAACTGTTCCTAACTTCCTAGTCCACCTTTTTCGATGCGACTGTGACTGCGCTCTGTACTGTCTATACCTATTGCGTCAATTTCCGCGAATCAAATCTAGTTTTGTCTGTCTGTCTACAATAATTTGTCAAATATTAATTTTTACTACTATTTTTAATCTATACTCATATCATTTTAGTCTGCTTTACTGCTTAACTGTTTTTCGCAGTTTCTTTTATCTTCTCTCCCCTTTTATCATTTTAGTCACCACAATATGTTGTAAAGTGTCACTGACAATGCACATTATGAGAGGCGCTATAAATCAATAAGTTTCATTTCATTTCTGCTAATTGCGTCTTCCAAAAAACCGCTGACATTATTTTTATCACATGTATCCTGTACATGTATACATATATAGATTAAAGTTAACCCGTGTAATGAGCCCCAACGAGAAATGAAATCCCGATAAAATATTAAAATACGTATCTCTTAACATATTTGCGTGTGTATATACTGTCTATAGAATTTATTGTACATAGTTTAATTTTATTATATTTTATACAGATATTGTCTGATATTAATGCCTAAAACTAGCCGTATGTGCTAGTGGGGGAACAAAAAATTTAATTGATTGATAAATACCAACTTCAGCATGGAGTTACTATCACTGCAAAATATACCGTAAACTGATGCAATGGTTGATTGTAGAGTCTACAGTAAACTAACGAGCAGTAGGCCTATATATATAGCAAAATACAAATCACTTTCAGTACGATACATACAGTAAAAATATCGTGTACAGCAATATGCAATAATGCAATACAGTAAATATCTGGTCATAATCATCATACTAAAATTCCTTTCATCGTTAATGCTTTTGGGACAGATGTAGTCGAGAAAAGACAATGTGAATGTTTTACGGTCATAGGTTATATGTGCCGGTATTACGTCATGACTTGATAAAGTCATATGGATAGAATCAAAACATTCGTCGGATCGGTGAACATCGGAAAATGGCTATGATCCAATCCGTCCGTCAATACAGCTACAAATTCAGATGTTAAAGAGAATTGAAAAAGTTATCGACTACTTGAAAATACGTCGTACGTTTCAAATGTCACCCAAGTATTGCAAAAACCCGTTTACAATAGTTTAGTTTTAAGCAATCGCGCGGTAATTCCGCGAAAAATATTTCAGTGTAGAGAGAGTATTTCTCGCGTAAAGAAGAGCGAACAATTTCAACGAAGAAGTCGTATTACCCGCATTGACAAATCGATAAAGCTTCCGGCGGCTCCAGCCCACAAACACAGCACCTTCCTTCGTCTAATTGCCCGTCTCCTCACCGCCACGCTACCGAATAGTTTACTCTGCTTAATTGTTTCTACTATTTTGACATTTTACGAGTTTATTTTTCGAGATGGTTGTCCGTGACATTTGCACAATGTGTGTTTGTGTAACGCCTGCGAGATGTAGGTGTCTGTTACGCGGATCCGATCTGCGCCGTTTCCAGCACAACGATTGCGTTCACACACGGCCGTCTGCCGTCTATACGGCCTAATGACGCAATCTCGCATCAATCTAGCTAATCGTCTGTAATCGTTCCACGTACAGTTCACCCTAAATGTATACACCGTGTGTTCTAGATAATAGAAATAAGCAGTTTTATTTTCAGTCCAATCATATTATCGCAGATTTCAAAATTACCAGATGCCGACAACACTTGACATATTACCGCGACATCAAAAGTCGTAAGATAATCTAACAATGTATGATTAAAGAATTATTCACGGTAGAATTAATAGTAACAATAGGGTTTAAGATCATTCTTCAAATAGCTGTAAAATTGTGTTAAAAAGTGTTAACTAATTGTAAGTGGAATTACGGAAATAAATTTTATTTAGGAGTGAGTGTATTTTCGGAGTGCGAATTAAAATTATTGTGAGGCCACCAACTCCACGGCATTCACGGCACCTGTATAACCTAATGACCTACAGCATACACGACGAGGTAAATCGCGATCAAATCACAATATTCGACATAGCTAATAACTACATAAAATATCAGTTCGTATTCCCATTAACGGTTATGCCAACCCGTAGGCAGTGAGTATATAAATCACAAGACGAATTCACTTCACAATCGACTTATAATAGTCGACGAGGTCGGAGAGCACGAAGTATCAGATACAGTGACAACTTACAGACTACTTCGTGGTGTGATTCGAGAAAGAATATTTGTATAGAAACGGCCTCCGTATTGTCTGGGAGATGCAAACTAAGAAAAAATTTGGATATTTGTGCATGTTACCTTCGTGTACACGACGAGTAGGCCAATTTTAAAGAAAACATGTTTCGATTGAGAATTGAAACAAATGTAAATTATTTGAAGAAATTAAGGATACCCGCATGTTTGTTGATTATCTTGATGAAATCGTAGTGGAAAAAACATTGCATATCCCTGACACGACTGCTGTTGTCACACCGGTGGTTGGTGGAGCGCGGCCGCTGAGGGAGAGGCCGGAAGCAGTTCTCGTTAGAATACCTGACACATCGATATTCGGTAGAAATATAGAAAACGTTGCTACGAAACAAAACCGGTGTGTATAAATGTAATCAACTCTTGACAACGCCGAACCTACGAAAACAGAACAAACTCGCTACGTTTCTATTCCACACGTTGCCTGCTCATGAATCATCGAACATTATATAAGTTCTCGTTCCAGGATGACTATTTTCACAGAAATATTTAAACTATGTCTTGTATCGGTATAAACGTCGCTGTCGTTGTCGTTGACGTCATTTTTGTCCATATAATCTTGGATATATATGAGAGACCATATGGAAATAGCGGTTATACGTAGATCTGGGTGACCGTATTATCCGTGGATATGAAAAGTAAAGGTGCCATCTGCACCTGACGAAGTATACTTGTATACGAAAATAGGTGATAATGCTTATCTTACTTTACCTATAAAGTGTAACCTCTCGGTTTCGTGTCAGAATACTATGCGACTTATCTTGCGACCATATGTTCCATTATCCATGGCAATCGTAACTTTATCATATCCACATTTGTCATTTTCCTTTTATTCTTCGTCATTACATGTCGCGCTTGATCGGGTAGATACCATTACAGCCTTTCCCATTATAGCCTCTCGTGCTAAAATCACCAATTTATTCCCGTTATAGCCTCTGGGTTTAACTAAAAACAACCCTAACCCTAATTGTCTTTGTTTTATTGCATGTTGTGTTAGTATGTGAGCTTTATTAATGTGTTGATGTAGCATGTT